>JAJMDW010000004.1:90473-169068 GCA_030573755.1 Starmera amethionina
AAAAAAAAAAAAAAAAAAAAAAAAAAAATTCAAACTGAAACAACTCCCGTATACCTAAGTATAATACCCGTATACCTAAGTATAATACTAAAAATAATAATGAAATAAAAACCCTCTCTCCTTCATGCAAAATAAAAAATCAACCAATTAAACATTATAAAAATGCCCAATATCATCATCAACAACAACAACAAAACCAACTCATAAATCCTTTTCTTGAATGATTGGAAATCAAATCATTTTGATCTGACATTAAAACTTGTTGTCCATTCGATGAATTAATCATTTTGTTTGATGTATATGGTGATGAATTATTCAATAAATAATTGGTTTGATTATTATTCTTGCTAGCATTATTTTTATGAAAATTATTGGTGTTAGTGTTTGTAAATGCCAGTGTATTTGATTTTCTAAGATGACTTTGTGTTTTATTATTTATAATATTATTCAATGTATTGTTGTTATCATTATTATTATTATTATTATTTCTTGGATTTGGATTTCCATAACCATGTAAGTTTGGTTTTTTATTGATTTGTGAATCCCATCCTTTACCTCCATTCAAACTCATCCAATCATAATACCCATCATCATCTTCATTAATTGAGTCTAAAACTGAATCCATTAAAGATCTCAAATAGTTATAATCTGGTTCTTGTTCAAATTTTAAATTACGAACATAATCCAAATACTCTCCAAATTCTTTTGGAAATCCTTCAATTAATACTGATATTGGTGTGGATTGTTTCTTTTCACTAATTTTTTCATATTTTTGTTTATTTGTTGGTGCTTTTAAACCTTGCCATGGTAAGGAACCTCTTAAAAAATAAAGGAATACATGTCCTAAACTTTCAAGATCATCTCTTCTTGACTGTTCTTTCCCCAAATGTGTATTGATTGACATATATCTTGCTGTTCCACTCAATGACTTTCTTTCTCTAAATGGAATATGTTGTTTAGTCTTCGGATCTCTATAATATTTAGCCATTCCAAAATCAACAACAAATACTGTGTTTGAATTTGCCGTGTTTGCTCTCCCAATAAGAAAATTATCTGGTTTGATGTCTCTAAAAATCAAATCTTTATCATGAATGGTTTGAACTCTTGTAATCATTTGTCTTGCGACTTGTGCCACTGTTTTAACAGTGAATTTCCGTCCACACCAATCAAACAAGTCTTCTAGAGATGGCCCAAGCAGATCAATCACCAAGATGTTATGTAGTCCTTCTTGACCAAAGTAATAAGCTCTTGGTATCCCTGGAGATCCAGAAAGAATTCTATAAGCTCTGTATTCATCTCTTAATTGTGGTGCTTCACATCTTCTTGGTTCAAATTTGATTGCCACCAGTTGGTTGTTGAGGAGATTCACACCCTCAAATATAATTCCAAATGAACCTTCACCTATCTTGTTGCCCACTTTATAGTGGATTCCCACAATATTGGAAGACATTTTCGTTTCAATTTTTACAATTGTTGTTCAAACCAATGAATTAACAACTTGCTTTGAAATATTATCAAAAAAGCTATGATAATAAAAGTTCAATTGTAAAGTTGTATAAACTCAACTGAGTACACTTTGATGTTCCAAAACAAATAAGAGTGGGAAAATAACAAAAATAGCAATAAAAAATGCTAAAACAATGCTCTGATCTCGCTTTTTCTTGGCAATCCGTTAAAATAACAAGGTTAAAGCACAGTGCACACAACTTCTGAACTGTTTTTCAACTTGAAGTCCAAAGAAAAAAGTGCTGAAAATGTCGTTTTGTTTATCTTTTTTTCTTAATTTTTTCAAAAAAATAAAAAAAAATTCTGAAAAAAAAAAAAAAAAATTACCCGGCCGTCTTTTTTTTTTTTTTTTTCGCGTTGATGAGTTTCTAAAATTTAAAATTTAAATGTTTTGAAAATTAGAGAAATTTGAAGTTTTGACGACGTGCTTTTGGAGCAGAATTTTGAAGGGATTTTCGAAACAATTGTGTTTTGTGTTGTTGCTGTTTTGGCTGGAGGCTGAAAATAAAGAAAAATAAGCAAAAATAAACAATGAGTGAACCAGAATATGAGCTGAATGGGAAGTGTCTTGCGTTTCATGGACCCTTGCTATATGAGGCCAAAGTGCTGAAAATACACGAACCGAATGCTAAAGTGGTTATCACAAAAGAAGGAGAACTCCCCCTTGATAATGCTGAAGAACAATTATCCGAAGAAATGCTAGCGAAAAAAGCTTATTATATTCATTATAAAGGCTGGAAAAGTTCGTGGGATGAATGGGTTGATACAAGAAGATTAAAGATCTATAACGTAGATAACTTGAAATTACAAAAAGAATTGAAAAATGCTGCTTTATCTTCAACTTCAAGTGTTTCTGGAATTTCAGGGAGAATTTCAAACAACTCAAATCTTGATTCTGCCAGTCAACGTGGTAAAAGAAGAAGAAATGAAATGGACTTGGAATCCGAAGAAGATTTTCTCAAAAGACCAGAAATTGTTTTATTGTGTCCTGATGGGTTGAAAGAATTATTAGTTAATGATTGGGAATATGTAACGAAAGATCATCAGTTGGTCTCTTTACCTGCTAAACCAAATGTTTCAGAAATTTTAAGAAAATATAAATCTTCTTTAGGTAAATTAAGTTCTTCCGATGAAGAAAAATACACTGAATTCTTAACAGGTTTAAAAATTTATTTTAATAGAGCTTTAGGAAGTATTCTTTTATACAGATTTGAAAGACAACAATACCTAAATATAACAAAAGATCCAAGAACTAAAGACCTGGATCCTTGTGATGTCTATGGTGCAGAACATCTCTTAAGATTGATTGTGACGTTTCCTTCTTTAATAGCTTATACAAATTTGGATCAAGAAAGTATTGCAATTTTCAAAGATCAAGTGGAAAATTTAACTAAATACTTACAAAAAAATCAAAAATTTATGTTTTTAAAACGTTATCAAAGTGTGAGTCCAAGCTATGAATCACTTGCAAAATCTGTTTAATTAGAGGGGAAAAAATAAAGAAATAAAAAAAAAAAAGTTTTATGAGTCTATAAGTTTAGTTCGGGGGGAGGGGTTTTCCATGATCAAAGAGCCTTGAGTTTTTGAAAAAGATTTTTTATATACAACACAAATGAAAATGAATAAGAAATAAATAACAAGTTTGTTTATAGTAGGGTATTAGTTTGTTTTTTATTATTGTTTTTAATAAACTAAATATATAGTTTAGTAATTGTTATTATAACATTGATTGAGCTGAGTCTAAAGAAACCAAGTTATCAAACTGTTTAAATCTGTTCAAAGGTCTTATTTCTTTATAAGTGAAATCAAATTCTTCTTCTTCTTCTTCCTCCTCTTCGACATCAGTTTCTGATTCAACAGTCGAACCAGAAAAACTTCTTTTAGCCTTGGACCAAACATTTGTTTCAACTAAAGTTTCAACACTATTATTTTGTAATAATGTTAAACTATTTTGTTTACAATGTGAGTATATAGGACTGTTATCAGAAACAATTGATTCATCATCAACTTTGATATTCAATGAAAATTCATTGATAAACTCTTCAATTATTTCTATAGCCAGTCCTTCTTCCACTTTAAATGAATCTTCACCTCTTTTTTCATGAACACCAATATATGATGAGCCATCAATTGACACTAGCTTGCCATTTGAACTTGTTAATTGTATTATACTTTCTTTTGAAGCTGGAATCAATGTACCACATTGTCTTTTCACTAAATCAATTTTATTGAATTCATCATTAATTTCCTCGTCATCTTTAACATTCAAACTAACTTGGTTTAAGCGGCAATTACTTAGATTTTGATTAAAATCAAGATCCCAGTGTATTATATTCCCATCAATTGAACTTGAATATAAATCGCTAGAACTTTCTTCAGACCATTCTAATGAACTTATCATATCTTCATGACCTTTTAACTCTCCCAAAGAATATTTTTGAGTTCTTATATCCCATAATTTAATGATTCCATTATTATGAGCTGAAGCTAAAATATTTGAATCATAAGGTGCCCATTTAATAGTTGAACATGATGATTTTTTTAAACCAGTAAAATCATCATCATTTGAGTTATAATCCATAGGAGTAAAAATTTTAGAATCATCACACCGTAGGTCACTTAATCCAATTCCAAAATCACCTCCAATGGCAATTAAACCATTTTTAACTAATGAAGCATCAAATGTATTAATTCCTAAATTCTTATTTTTCAAGATTGGTAAATCAGATCTATGATTTAAATCCCAAACAAATATATTTTCATTACAAAGTGTTAAGAAAATTTCTTTATTCCAGTTAGTTAAAGAGATTTGTTCAATTGATTGATTTTTGATTTTTGTGTTGATATTAAATTGTTTTTTATGATTAAATCTTTTAACAATTCTAGCATTTTCATTATTTTCACAATCTGGAATTAAAATGATATGAGACATCCCGTTTTTATCCCCAGTTAATAATAAACTTTCTTCTGAATTATAATTTATCCATTGTAATGACTGTAATTTCGGTAAGGAAATTGTTTGTTCATGTTTCAAAATCATTTCATCAATGTCTAAATCATATATGAATAAATTATTTGAAATAGATCCACTTGAAATTGCTAATTGTGATGGTCTTTCTTTATTTGCTGAAATCGATGTTAGATAGTTATCTTCATCAGGAACTTTCCAATAATTTGATGCAATTGAAATTTCTTCTATATTAACGAAATCCAGGTTGGAATTGAATGAAACTGAATCATCGTCATCACCATCATCCATATAAAAGCTATTAATATTCAATCTATGATTTTTATCTTTATTTTTATTTTTATTTTTATCTTCAAATCCATAGGAATCATCATTTGATCTTTGAGAACAACGTAGCATTGGTCTTCTTGTTGTCGATTTGTATGTAGAAACTATTTAATATCTACTAATAAAACTTCTTGTGAAATCTTTATTTTTTGCTGATGTTGTTGTTTTTATACTTTTACATGGCTGGTGGTACATACTACTTAGATGATAGCACAATTGTACAGGGTGCTCAAAATGTGCTTTGAAGTTTCCATGACATTAATGATTAATCTCGCTGCTTTCAATCTTCAATATGCTTATAAGTTATAACTAGCCAACAGTTCTTGAATCTTGCATATTCTTGCCTAATACTGCGTAATAACAGAATTCAACCGTGTTTTTAAAGAGGTTTTAAAGGAGTGAAGCAGCTGCTACTTTCTAGGATTATAACAACCAATCTCTAGTACCACTATCTCCAACTTAAACTAAAAAAATTCCCGAGAAAAACTGACTTTTATCAGAAAATTAAACAACTTTTTACAAACAACCAGCCATCAGAAAACAAAAAAGTTTTGTCACAATTTTTGCTATAGTATAATCTGATGTTCCTTTTATTTGTAGATCTCGATATTGCCCCATATTAAAGTTTAAATTCCATTTTTTGCAGCCTGGCAACGTCATGTGTATTATAGCGTTACTAGCATGGACTTGAGCTTCTTTTTA
The DNA here is from genome assembly GCA_030573755.1 of Starmera amethionina. Lineage (NCBI taxonomy): Eukaryota > Fungi > Ascomycota > Saccharomycetes > Phaffomycetales > Phaffomycetaceae > Starmera > Starmera amethionina. The sequence continues at coordinate 95,977 of JAJMDW010000004.1, forward strand.
ACTGACTTAAGGACTAAAGACTAGTACTTGGTTTTGTCATTTATGAACTTAGAAATATTACATAAATATTTACATATTGAAACTGAAAATTGGTACTCGGGAGTCGGGAGTCGGAATTGTGTGATTTTCTGTCGCTTTCAAGCGGGTTTTTAAGCTCACCGCCAAAAAGAAAAAGTTTCTTTATATCATTTGTCTTTCAACTTTGAAATGTAGTTGAAACTTGAGAAGTTAGAACTGGTGTGGTTCATTCTTCTAAAAAGTTCCTTATGCCCACAGTATTAGTTAGCTTATCAAGTTTTTCCCACCAATTTTGTATTAATAAGCATCTCAATGTACATACTACTGTAAGTGATATTGTCTTTAATATTCTACAGTTTTCCAAGTTTACACATGTGAACTGTGCCTAGTATATCTCTATCTGTATCTAGAAGCTAGTTTATCTACTGTCTAATGTGGTACGCAGGGTGTACCGTGCACGGCGTACTTCAAAGCTCAAAGTTCAAACTTATTAATCATGATCGCTGTGTCAAAAGAGACTCAAAGAGAAGTAGACAGAAAAACTATGTAGAAATGCATGGAAATTCAATTGCTGTAACCAACACTTCTTTTGCTCATATTTTGCACCACTATACATTGCCACAGATATTAAATGTATAGTAGAATCACAGTCTACTGCTCTTGTTACCGCAAACGCCATTAATGAATTTCGAGAATTATTAATTATCGACGAGAAATTCATTAAGTGGAAGATGTTGATTTGTAATGAAGCAATTGTGTGAAGGGTTATATAAAACATGAGGTGGTCTCAAGTTTCACCCATTTCCTTACAATATAGTAAGAATTGTGATACAGTGCTTTAAATTTGTTGGGTTTAATAAATTCATTATCTAAATCAAGTTGTTGTGATGTCTACTCTTTGGAATAAAATTGTGACTTTTAAAAACTACACTAATAATTTAGTGCCAATTGAAAGAAAAAGCAAAGTCTTCTCCTATGTTTTGATTTTATTGGCTACAGCTTTAGATAATTTAAATGTTGCTGGTGGTTTAACCTCTTTGTTTTCAATCTCAGAACATTTCAATGCTTCTTCAACTACTGTTTCTTGGGTTTTTGCCTCTTATTCATTAACATTAGGTGCTTTCATTATCATCACTGGTAAACTGGGTGATATATTTGGTCCTCATAATGTGTTCTTGATAAGTTTGTTTTTTGTTGCAATCTTTTCATTAATCACTGCTGTTATTGATAATCAAATTATTGTTTTAATGATTTTCAGAGCATTTCAAGGTGTTGCAGCTTCAGCATTGATTCCTTGTGCTTTTGCAATCACTGGTAATTATTTTTCAGGTAGAGCCGCTGAAATTGCCATTTCATGTTTTTCAGTTACTTTAACTGCTGTTTTTGGTGTTGGCTTAATTTTAGGAGGTGCATTCTCAGCATCAGCAATTGGTTATAAAGGTTTATACTATTTTACTTTTGCATTTTGTCTTACTTTATTCATCTTGTTATTATTTTTCATAGTTCCAATAGAAATGACTGATGCCCATAAAGAACTTAGTGCTAAAAATTTAGATTATGGTGGTTGTTTGATTTTAGTTGCAGCGGTCATTTTAATCATTTTAGGTTTTACAGAAGGTGGTGAAAAATGGAATCAACCAAAATGTTATGTACCTTTGATTGTGGGTGGATTATTATTAATTGCTGTCATCATCTATGAAATAGTTTATGTTCAACGTTATAAGAATTTGTTTCATGAATTGAACACAGATGATAAAGAAAGATTGAAGAATGACTGGAGAGTTAAGTTAGAGTTATTGTTTCCAAAAGAAGCCATTGGAATTCAAAATTTTTGGCCATATTTAACCAGCTTATTTGGAATTTATATTGGTTATATTGTTTTCGTTGCCGTTGAAATTCAATATTATGAATTTGTGGTTCTTGAAACTCCAATATTGGCTGCTGTCAAGGTATTACCTGTTGCAATTGGTTTGGTCACAAATTCACTGATTTTCCGTTTAGATTTAGCAAAAAAAGTTGGATTGAAATATGTCATTATTGCAACATCAGTCGCTGGCGCTGTTATGGCTGTTTGGTTATCAAGATTTGATTTTAGAAAAACTAATAGTTATTGGAAGTATGAAATGGTGCCTTCTTTTATCTTTGCATATCTAACAAACGTTTATTTTCAAATCTACTTGAATGATATTTTAAGTGATACACCTCTACATTTACAAGGTGTTGTTGCTGGTATTTTTTTCACCGTTGGTCAAATTGGTCTTTGTATTGGAAACACTGTTATATCGTCAATTGTTGGTGAAGTTGGGCTCTCTAGAGAAATTAACTACAGACTAGACCTTCAAAGTAGGTACAGAAACTCACTTTATTTAGCCGTTGCAGCTTATGGCTTTTCTGCTCTGTGCATGTTGTTCTATTCTACTAAAAAAGATGAGCCAGTTTCTGAAACTGATAGCTGCTCAGAAAAGGTTAAAGAATGTTCAACCAGTGACTCAACAGAAATTGTTGACATTAAAACAGTTTAACTTTTAATTTGATAAGTACAATGTAGTATGTACTTTGTTTAGTTGAAATTTGGTATTTTTGCTTTTTTGCATTTATGTAGACACTTCACACAGAATACGGTTCTTACTGTTATTACTTGTTAGCTAGTATTTGTTCATGAAGTTTCAAGTACATTTCAACACAATTTACATTAGTCATAATTTTAAACCCCAGATATTATCGTGGTACCTGTCCAGAAAAGTAATAGAGTAATCTCTCAGCACATGAAGACAGCACTAGTTCCCACAATTAATTTGTAAAGCTGTGTGGTGTCCCATATGTAAGTAGTGAAAAAAAAAATTACTTTTATATGGGACGTCCCGTTTGGAAGTACTTTTAAATTGGACGCGTCCGAAATAGAAGTACTTCTGTGAAAAAAACTGTCCCACAGAGAAGTACTTAACAATGGGACTGAACCGTTAAAAAGTACTTTTAGGAATTTTGATGCTAATTTTGAGCTTATCCAAAATTTACATACATAGTATCCTTCATTTTTTCAGTGTACTTTGCGCCAATTTTTTCTTTTTATCAAATGTTCAGTGTTTTGTAACTTCACCAAATCAAGAGCTATCCCAACAAAAACAGTACCATTGGAATCTACTAGCTCAGTATGATAAAGAAAAATGGTTTTTTTAGCTTGTTTTGAGAGCACAATGGACGAATTTCAACTTTTGAGAAATAAACTTCAACGTAAAACCTTCAAAATTATTCCAGATTGAACCGTCTTTTGAGGACTGGACCAGTAGCACATTCTCTACAATAATCAATTGTCATTTCATAGATTTATTACTGACCAAAAAATTGTCCCATACTGAATCACTTCTAAATTGAATGACCGAAACTGAAGTACTTCTAAACCGGACGTACCAAAAAAAAGTACTTCCATATGGGACATACTTACGAACGGGATGCGACACTTCTGAAGCTTGAACTTTGAAGTTTGAACTGATGCAAGCAAGTTCAGTTAACTGTTAGTAATCAGATTATCAGGATGACAGGATAGTTAAAACTTAAAACTTACAACTTACAAGCTACAACTTACCAAGAAAGATGTCAAAAAGTAGGTACCATGGCCATTGGCTAATAGCTATTGATTCTTGAATTTTGATAATATGTCAAACAATTATTTAAGACTCAATTAGAGTAACGACTGTAGAATAATTATACATTGTTTCACAATGACACATATGTCAGTAATAACTTATAAGTATCCAGATTCCAACATTTGACACTTTGAAATTCTTAGTCGATAATAGATATTATAATAGATAATAGATATTATAATAATAAATAAAAGATATTATCCAAAAAACAATAATACTTGAAAGTCAGCATCTCTTTTTATCACCATTTCTTTTGTTTGAAAGCTATAAATAAAATAACACTCCAGAATCCAGAGTCCCAATTTCTATGGCTGCATCGATCTAGTATTCATGATACTGATTTTAAACGTATTATTAAACAATTTACTAAAAAAAAAGAAGGATAATATATATAGTATAGATTCTAGAATCATTCTAATTGATGCTTGTGAGATTTTTCACCAATTGAACCTTCCCAACCATTTTCTTTCAAGTACTCATTGAATTCATCATCCAAGAAAGTCAAATCTCTGTCACTATAGTCTGGACAACCCCACCAAACAACCAAAGCACCTAATAAAGAAATACCACCGGATAAGAAAAATGTGTAACGTTTACCAGCATGAACTTGAAGTGGTGTAAAAATTTGAGTACCAATAGCAGCACCAGCTTTACCAATAGCAGCACTGATACCGTAGAAAGTACCTCTGATTGCGGTTGGAAATGATTCACTTGAAACAATTGATTGAGTACTTGCAGGTCCAAGATTTAACAGAAAATTCAACAGAGCATAGAAAACAATTAATAAAGCTGGTATTTTAGTGAATTGTTCAAAAGCACCACCAATGACAAATGAAATGGTACCATAAGATATAAATCCAATGATGGTTAATTGTCTTCTATTCCAAAATCTTGAAGCAACAAAAGCAGTGAATAGAGTACCAAAAACACCAAAAGAACCTAAAAATAATTGCCATTCACCAGTTCTTCTCAAAGAAGCTTTTGGAATAGCAACTTGCAAAATAGAAGCAGAAAAAATATTGTTTGGATATAAAATGAAATCCATTAGAAACCACATACCAGCTGTGGAAACAAATGATTTCCAATATTTCTTAATAGCTAAAACATAAGGAACTTTGATTTTGATTGCATTGTCTTGATAAGATTTAGCATGATCTAATCTCCATCTGAAGTAGAAAATGGATAATGGAATAATAGCACCAATGGCGAAACATGTTCTCCAAATAGCATTCAAGTGTGTATCTTTACAGATAGCTTCAACAATTAGAAAGATAGAAGTTGATAAAGGAACACCCATAGCAACAAAAAAGTTAGTTGACATGATAAATGGCGCAGTTCTTTCTTTTGGAGCCAATTTTTCATTAGCAGATTCAACAGAGGAAGTAGCAGAACATGGATATTCACCACCAACACCGAAACCTAAGATACCACGACCAATAATAATCATCCAAAAAATTTTATCATCAGTAGAACCTTTAGCACAAGCACAAACAATTGCACCAACAATGATAAAAATAGTTGTGAAGACAAAAGCTTGTCTACGACCAATTCTATCAGAAATAAAACCAAAACTAATCTGACCAATGATATTAGCCACTAATAAAGAGTTCGAAACCATGGTTTTATATTTGGTGTTATAAGCAGCACCAAAACTTTTGGAAAGAACAACGTTACCCATAGTAATGACACCTTGTTGATAACCATCACTTAAAAAAGCAGAACCAGAAGTCAAAATACCAGCATATTTCTTGAAGAAACCTTCATCTGATGAATCTTTTTCTTTGTTTGAGGAAGAATCATAAGAGATATCTTCTTCATTAATTTCTCTTTTGTCACTAAACTCGTTTGAGTTGATTTCAAAATCTTGTTTGACAACAGACATTGCAAATGAATATTGAAGTGTAGTGATTATGAAAAACTGAGGTAAAAAGAAAGAGTTGTTAGAATAGTTTATATATTATTTTAAATACCTGAAGAGATTTACCAGATCAGAGGTGAATGTATGTACGAACGTTTGAAGCTTTGAGAGCACATGGCTACGACTGCAGTACCGAAAGGTCCTTACTCAACTCAAAATAGCTACATTTCGGCAATCTTCAAGTCTAACAACGAAAGCAATTTCACGTTTATGTTCAATGTTGAGTAAGTATTAAATTAAAAATAAATCAATAATCAATGACTTGTGAAATATTTAGTGTAGCACTTGTCCAGTGTCCACTAGACATTTAGGTGATCCTACCCAAATTTGACAGCTTCTAAGCATGCGGCTGTACGCGTGGGCAGCAGCAGCATTTCAACAGTCCTGCAGCGAGCGTGTCACGACTCACGACTCACGACCAGAACGTGTAGCACTGTAGAGTCGTAGACTTGTAAGTTGTAAGTTGTAAGTTGTAACGTGTTTTCCTCGGGATTGTGTCAAAATTAGGACGGAAAATTGAAATGCACTGATGGCAATGCAGTCAGAAAAGAATCAACTTAGAGTTCTATGTTTTAACAATAGACACTAAAAACAAGTAAAAAATCCCACGTTCTGTGACCTGTCTAGCCGCTAGCAACGTGACACAAAAAACAGTAGCCAAGCAGATTCTAAAACATTTATTTATCCATCTATAAGATTTATCCTTTATCGACTCTTAGGAAGTTAGACGGCACACTAAGTAGTAAGTAATACCAAGACAAAGAACACTAAGTAATTTGTTGATAATTAATGTGTCAATTTTAATCAGGAAAATCTGTGACTTCTAGGCTCTAGCCTCTAACTTTTAAAAAAAATCTTGGGTTAAAATTTCACCGTTCCAGAATCCAGTAGAAACATTCTTAGTTCATCAACAACTTTCAATATTTTTAAATGGGACATCATTTTTCGATTTCTGAGATCATAAATTTCATGTAATTATAGTAATGTCCAATTGTCAGGAAAAGTTTAAACTACCTAATTGGATGCTGGATCTGTTAATCGAGATTCGAAAACGTTTTGCAAATGTCTTTTGGATTAATATCCAAATGAAGCTGTACGTCATAATTTTTTTTGGAGTATACAGAGTCAAAGATATGAGTACTTCACTAGTGCTATAATTCTAGATTATTTGTGTAGTATGTACTTTATAGAATATATGTATATTATATAATATTCTAAATTGAATTATAGTGATGACTTATTAACAATTATAAGCCTAGAAAACTTAGTTTTTCCGCAGTAGTCACTAGTAGTGTATGGCATAAATTACAATACATATATTGCTCATGCCACACGAAACAATCAACATGATTATAACTTATAACTATGATAGCTGCAATCTCTAATTTTAAGGTTTCAACCAATCAAGCTTTTTAACTTGCAAATTTGATTCAGTTTATACACGAGCTGCACCGTTTATACTCTACAATTACTAAATAGCCCAAACCGGAAACTGAAAAGCATGAATCAAATAAAAACAAAAACAATATACAAAAAGGTTGGAATCTGGATTAATCTGAATCGTAATTAGTTGTAGTGACTAGTCTTTTCAGTTAAAAACAGTTTCATTCTTCTCCCAAATATATTCTTTTACACTTATTTCAAAAGAAAAAAAAACCAATGCTTTTCAAGGGTTTTGGTGTCGCAATCATTTCTCTGCTCATTTATGTTTTGATAACTTATGGATTGTTCAATAAAGAATATGAAAATTTAAATCTAAACTTGTTAACACAAAATATTGTCACTTTACCAGAAGATAACATATCCCTCAAAAAGTTCTATCATTTTATGGACAAGAACCACACCATCAATATTGGATGCTGCTAATGATATTGGTTTTGGAAATTTGAAAGATTCTGATTTGATTAAAGTTGGTTTCAGAATAAGTGAAATTGAAGATTTATCAAAACCTATTCAAAATGGATTGGTTTATACAAATAGGTTAGTAGATTATACTATCAAAATTGATGTTGATGGGTTATCACCAAACATGACTTATTATTATCAATTTTTTAACCCTTTTAATTTGAATAAGAGTCACACTGGTCGTACAAGAACTTTACCACAAGACGATCAAACAGATGAGCTGAAACTATCAATTTATCCTTGTGCCAATTATGCCGGTTGGTTTTATCATGCTTATAATATTCCAGCTATTAATGATTCTACTGATTATGTTATTCATTTAGGTGACTACATCTATGAGTACCCAAATGGTGTTTATACCAACGGGACTGGAAATAACAGAACTCATATACCAGAAACTGGTTGTTATACTTTGGATGAATACAGACAAAGATATGCTTCATACAGATCAGATAAAGATTTACAACTATCACATTCAAAATTCCCATGGATTATAGTTTGGGATGACCATGAAGTTACAGATAATTCTTGGTTAAGAGGGTCTGTTGAAACTAGGGGTTATGAATTTTTGAAAAGAAGAGAAGATGCAACTCAAGCATTTTTTGAATGGTTACCAATCAGACCTCAATCAGATACTCTCAAGATCTGGAGAAGTTTTAAATTTGGTAAATTGTTTGAAATCAACTTGTTAGACACAAGACATTATTCAAGAGATATAACAGATTATTATTCAAATCAAGAGTTTATCAAACAGTTGGTTAAATACGAGGACCGTACTATTTTAGGATATGATCAAGAGGAATGGTTGGAGAGAAACTTGATTTCAAATGACACTGTTTGGAATTTTATTGCAAGTCAATGCGTTGTTAGAGATATCAACTTCACACTTAATAAAACTGGAGGAATTGGTTTCCACTTTGAAGAGTTCAACCAAGATGCTTGGGATGGTTATATTGCGAACAGAAATCGGTTACTGAACTTCATTAAGGACAATCAGTTGAACAACACTGTGTTGTTAAGCGGTGATTTCCATATTGGTATTGCCAGCGAACTAAGTTTAGAAGGTTCTGACTATGATTTAGACACAGGGGATGGATCTGTCTGTTACCACTGCCATGAGCTCACCAACCACTTTTCCTAAATGGTTCCATGAGTTGGATGCTCTAGAAATGTCCCAAGAGCTGGTTGAGGACAATAAACTAGTGTGGAACGATGGCTACTGGCGAGGATACCTACAGCTCACAATCAGCTTAGAAGAAGTGAAAGCAGACTTCTATGGTGCTCACTGCTGATGTGAAAAAACCAGAGTCTGAGCTGCGGCACCTGACCTCTTTTCAGATCAACAACGGTGAGTCGCACAATGACAGATCCAAAATCTATGCTCCTCGAGGCGCTCTTCACAGCCAGCTGAACAACAACGCTGCTGTCAATTACGAGTAGTGGTCCCTTGAGCGTCCACAGCCTAAAGAGCTCTAAAAACACCCAAATATATAGAACATCACGATTCACAAACCATAAATACAACGTACATTAACGGATTTCCAGCCAGATTCATGTTGAGAATTTTGCTACACGTCCCAAAACGGCAATCCAGCAGCTTAAATTTCGATTTCGATATACATCTATAATATTTAAATGTGTACATAAAATAAGATAAAATAAATTATCCACCACATATATAGTATGTACGTGTAATAAACTTTCTAACTTTTCACCAGACTGCTCCACAAACTCACAATGACCAAGCAGAAAGTGCTTATTCCAATAGGTCCAGACAGAAATGATCTAGCAGACCACATCCCTGAGTTCAAGGAGTTCGAGCAGCAGTTCGACCTTATCTACTACCAGTTCGAGACAAAAGAGAAGTTCTTAGAGGACTTGAAGACAAAGTATAACGATTTTGAGGCCATCTATGGAACATCAACACTGTTTTTCTTAGGGGACTTCAACGACTTCATCGATTCATTTCCACCAACAATGAAGGTGCTAGCTTTCACTTGGGTCGGCTTCAACATGTTTGATGGGAAAAAGCTACGTGATAAGGGCATTATTCTAGCAAACATCGGCGATGCTTCTGCTGACGAGGTTGCAGATACAGCCTTATGGCTAACACTGGATATATATAAATTCAATAGTTACATGCAACATCAACTGAGAGGTAACAACAATTTAAAAGAAGTCAGAGATCATTCATTAGGTTCTAAAGCTTTCGATGCTGATGGTCATGTTGTTCCAAGACCTGCAAATGAAAAGTTCAATTTCTCAAAAGACTTGACTATCGGCGGAAAATTATTGCAAACACCAAGGGGAAAAACAGCAGGTATTGTTGGATTTGGAGGCATTGGTAAGGCCATTGCCAGAAGATTGAAAGTCATTGGAATGGACATCAAGTTTACTAAAAGAAGCCCACCTAAAATTTTAAACGATGGATTAGAATTTACTGCAGAATATGTTGCGTCTTTGGAAGAATTGATTCCACAAGTGGATTTACTAGTTTTAGCTGTTCCTCATACACCTGAAACTGTCAATTTGATTAACGAAAAGACTTTGAAACTCTTCAAGAAAGGATCAAGGATTGTAAACATAGGAAGAGGAACAGCAATAGACGAGAACGCTTTACTCAAAGCACTAGACGACGGGACGATTGCAGCTGTTGGATTAGACGTTTTTCAAAATGAACCAATTATTGATGAAAGGTTATTGAAAAGATCAGACATTTCAATGACACCTCATCATGCTGCATTTACCATTGAGAACTTTGCCAATGCCAATATCAAAGTTATCAAAAATATTCAAAACGTTTTACTAGAAAATGGGCCTTCTTTATCGCCTGTCAACTGAATATTTCCACAAATGTTGAATATTCTTTCATGTCCTTTCATATTATAGTTTTGTGTTTCTAGAAGCTTGACCAACGAACAAAACAAAAACATTCTTTTTTACAAAATTCTCACTTTATTTCTTGATCTATGTAGTACGTAGTGTGATCGATCCATGTGATTGTTTAAACTTCTTATGTGTACATTTTATGTATTATCTCCTAAGAAAAAATATTTCTGCAAGGTGCAAATTTCTAATATCAAGTTTCAACAATTTTTGAGTTTTAAGGAAGTGTATGATCTTATGAGAATTTCTCCTTCGTTGATTGCCACTGCTGCGAAAGAAAGCAAATATTTACCTTTGCTGCTCAGAGCTACCAGAAGTTTGGAGGCTGCAAGATCAGAATTAAGATGGATACAGACCGAACTTCCCCAAAGTCAATGGAAAAAGGCATGTTTGCAAAGACATAACTATGTACCTCTGCAGTACATTCTTGGTACACAACCGTTTGGAGAACTAGAAATTTTTTGCAAAGAAGGCGTGCTGATACCCAGATGGGAAACAGAAGAATACACTATGAAACTCATAAAATGTTTCCAGCAAAATGAACGCTTGAGAACGTCGAAACTTCGAGTTTTGGATGTTTGTACAGGAACTGGTTGTATTTCACTACTTATTGCCCACCATCTACCCAGTTTTGAGATTGTTGGAGTTGATGTTTCAGACACAGCTTTAAAATTGGCAAATGAAAATAAAGTCAGTAATAATATATCCAATGTTTGTTTCTTGGAAGATGATATGTTCAACTCGACCATAACCACCAAAATGGATTTTGAATTTGAATTTGTTATATCTAACCCACCTTATATCCCCAAAGATGAGTATTACTCAATAGATAAATCAACAAGACGGTTTGAACCAGAATTAGCATTAATAGGAGACGAACTCCATTACAAAGCTTTGATACAGAATTATATAACCAATTTAAGCTCAGTCAATGGATTTTTATTTGAATTAGGAAGCTTAGAACAAGGAAAGTTTGTCGAGAAGTTGTTGGCTGGAAAACAATGGAGTACTAAGATATTGAAAGATTCTAATGAGAAAGTTAGAGTAATAATAGGATGGAAAAAGAATTCTATTCTACAAGCTTTAAGTAGTATAGATTGATGATATCATGGACATGAATTATTTAGTTTCAGTACTAGTTTCAACACTTTCTCCTCTAGTAATTCTTTGTTTTTTTAATCCACGACCAACAGCAGTAACACCCTGTTCCAATGGAATAACTTTCAGTGCACTCAATAAATAACCGGACCCAAACCCACGCATAGTCATCACTGGATGAATTCTACCTGGAATTGTTTGATATGGCCTTGCTCTAGTTTCGTGCAAAGTAGGTGCTAAAAATCTTAAATCATTCATACAATTCAGTTGAGCCTCTATCAATGTTTCCTTAAACTGGTTATAAATTACAACTGGTCTAGATCCTCCAATCCGATCAATGACTCTGCCTAATAAAGTTGGCGTGTATAAAGTTGAAGCAATTAATAAACCATCAAAATTACCTTTGATCGCTTCATCAATGGCTTTATTGGTATCTAGTGCATTATTTCTACGACGAAAATAATGCTGCCTTTTACCTGATTTCATTTCCTTTATTTTATCTTCACTGTAATCTTTCCATTCAACTCTTTCAGTTTCTGGTTCAAAAAATTGAAGTAGATTAATGGTTTTGATCATCTTTTTTTGTTGTTCTATTGTGAAGTTTGAATAGGTTAATGCACTTAAATTTGGATGTTCATTTTCATGAAGTATCAAAAGTGAACCAAATCCTTTCATTCTTTCAAGTAAAGCATAAGTTAAAACACCACCGGTTTCATCAATGACTAAATAACGACCTCCAGCTTGAACATTGGCCAAACTTAGCATTAATCCTAATGTCTCTTCACTCATATCCAACACTTTACTGGCATCTTTATCAAGATAATATTTCAGCAAATTAGAGGAATCCAAATACTCAACTGTGAATTTTCTCAAGAATTTTTGTTGTTTTCTCTTCAGATATTTCTCTTGTGAATGCTTGGTTTTCTTTTGAAAGTTCACATGGTTTTTAATCAATTTATCAATGATTGCTTCACCAACGTTTGATCCACTGGCTGTTTTCTTCAAAGTTTCAATCTCTTCCATACTCAAACTTTGGGTAGCATTGCCAATATCTATCAAATCTTTATTACTATCACTACTATCCAGTTTTTTTAAAAAATCTATTTTTTCACTCAATGTCTTTGGCGTCTGTTCTTTTTCTGGGGCTTCAGAGACTTCAGTCTCAGTGTCAACATCCATTTGATTTTCAACTTCAGTACTATCAATATTTTCATTTTCTGTAACGTCTTCTGCAAAACCAAAAATAGAAGAAAAGACGGCACGCACTTTCTTGTCATCTAGTACTTCAAATGTCTGTCCATATGGAAAACCAACAATTCCTTCAATTTCAAAAGTACCAAATTTACCCAAATTCACCACACCTTTCTCCTTGATCTGCACAATTTTAATCCCGTTGGAGGGCAATCTAAGCAGACAATGTGCTCCATACTCAATCTTTTTCGCCTTGGCAATGAACTGATCGCTGCTGGACATTTTTCTTCTTGTTATACTAACAATAAATTCATCCAGCTAAGATTTAATTTTTTTTTTTTTTTTTTGGAAGGCGATGAGCTTCAGCCGGGCAACCTAAAATAATTTTAACATCAAAAATATTTTTTTTTCGTTCTATAATTTAAAGCGTTCATGAACCAGCAGCTTCTCTTGGAACTACAGGAAAACCGCAACTAATCAGAGCACAGAAACATGGGTTCTAGACGTCACAAGAACAAACAAGCAGATCCTCCTTCCTACGAAGAGTTCACAGCTAAAAAAGAACAGAAGGAAAAGAAAGAGCAGAAAAGAAAGAGATCCAACTCTGTTTCTGGTGCTGTTGAAGAACCAGTCAAGAAAACTAAGAATGTCACAAAGAGTAAGTCTTCTGAAGGAAAAAAAACGAAATCTAAGAAGAACGATGAGTTTGCAGAAGAGAAAGAACTGTTCAGAAAACAAAAAGAAGCTGAAAAAGATTTACCAGAAGTTGATTTAGAAGAGCTAGCTTCAGCTAAAAAATCATTGTTTGATGATGACGATGAAGAAAATGAAGTTCTTGATGATGAGTTTGACGTGGATGCTGAAAATGACGAAGTTAATGAGGATTTTTACGATTCTGATGATGATGCTCAAGAACGTCCAATGTTTTCTGATGATGATGAAGATTTAGAAACTTTGAATGCTGTCAACATGGAAGCTCTTTCTGCCAAATTAGACGAGGAAGAAGAAATCGAGGCACAAGAAGCTGAAGAAGAATTGTTACAAACTAACATTGTTCAACCAAGAGCCAATATTTTGCCAGATGAAGAGGCAGAAGAAGACTTGCTAAGTACAGCACCAAAAGATTTGAACGTTATTAGAACTAGAATGATTGAGATTGTTAAAGTTTTGGAAAATTTTAAAGATTTAGCTGAAGAAGGTAAATCGAGAACCGATTATACAAACAGGTTAATTAGGGATATTTGTGATTATTTTGGTTATACTCCATTCCTAGCTGAAAAATTATTCAACTTGTTCTCACCATCTGAAGCAATGGAATTTTTTGAAGCAAATGAAATTTCAAGACCAATCACTATTAGAACAAACACCTTAAAAACTAGACGTCGTGATTTAGCTCAAACTTTAGTTAATCGTGGTGTCAATCTACAACCAATTGGTTCTTGGACCAAAGTTGGTTTACAAATTTTTGATTCACAAGTCCCAATCGGTGCTACTCCAGAATATTTGGCTGGTCATTATATCCTACAAGCTGCTTCCTCATTTTTACCATGTATGGCTTTAGCTCCCCAAGAAAATGAAAGAGTTCTAGATATGGCTTCAGCTCCAGGTGGTAAAACTACTTATTTAGCCGCTTTGATGAAAAATACTGGTTGTATTTTTGCTAATGATTCTAATAAAGCAAGAACAAAATCTTTGATTGCGAATATCCACCGTTTAGGTTGCACCAATACAATTGTTTGTAATTATGATGCCAGAGAATTCCCAAAAATCATTGGTGGATTTGACAGAGTTCTTTTAGATGCACCATGTTCAGGTACCGGTGTTATTGCTAAAGATCAATCTGTTAAAGTCTCAAGGACTGAAAAAGATTTTATTCAAATTCCTCATTTACAAAAACAATTGTTACTATCTGCCATTGATTCTGTTGATGCAAACTCTCCAACTGGTGGTTACATTGTTTATTCAACATGTTCTGTTATGGTTGAAGAAAATGAAGCTGTTGTTGACTATGCCTTGAGAAAACGTCCAAATGTTAAATTAGTTGAATCTGGTTTAGAAATTGGTAAAGATGGTTTCACGAGTTTTAGAGGTAAACATTTTAATCCATCATTGAATTTGACTAAACGTTATTATCCTCATATTTATAATGTTGATGGGTTTTATGTTGCTAAATTCAAGAAGATTGCACCATCTCCGCATGATGTTAGTAAAGCAGGAGCAAGAGAAAAAGAAAATCTTGCAAGAGCAGAAGAAGAACAAGAAAGTATTATCAATGATGATTTCGCTAAATTTGATGATTCTAAAGATGTTGAATTGATTGATAAATCTGTTAAACATAGTTTAAAAAAGAAAGGCTTAAAACCAAGAACTCCACAATCTAAAAAATAGGGTCCATAAATTTGTATATTACTGTTAAATTAGAGAAACTTAAATTTGATTTAAAAATAACTTACACGTAAAAAACTTATTAATAATATGCTTATTGTGAAACTGTTTTTGGAAACTTTGTTTTTTAACTACCATATCTAATGTTTCCTAAATTATGTTCTTTAATATAATCTGATCCCATTTCTTCGTATTCTTGTTTAGTTAAATAAGAATTTTTAGCTTCTGTACTTTTTGACCATTTAGCAATACCTTTCCATGGGTCCATTATTGGATCATTTGCAGTTCTGATTTTCAATGGGGAATTAAAGGGCAAAAAACTTGTGAATTCATTAGAAATTCTTGTTTCAAAATTTCTAAATAAAGCTTGACCACCAGTAATAAAAACATCTTGAATCATATTGTAAGAATCACCAGAAAACCCTCTAGAAGATTTACTTCCATTGAAAGTATTAATCAATAAAGTTTCACTTAACTCGGTAATACCACATTGATCTAAACCAGCTATACTTGGTTGAAATAAGACTTCTGGAACTCTAATTCTTTCAACATTTAGATGGATTTGATGTTGTTCATGAGCATTTTCGGAGTCAAAATGTCTTGGGCCTCTTAAAAATCTATGTATTATCGATTTTCTCCAATCAAATTGAGAATCTAAAGTATCTTCAATGGTGAAATTTGGATCAAATTCCAATAATTCTTTTTCAATTTTAATCAATTTAGCGTCTTCTTCTTCAATGATTTCATCATCATCAACATTAGCGATATCTCTATAAATTGCCCAATCTTCATCGTTTGCCCCGAAAGTGTCTGTTGGATCTTTATCGATGGTGGCTCCCGCTCTTTTCCTTTTATTTGAACCTTTTGTGTCTTCAGCAGCCAATGAGGCAATATTCTTCATTCTAATTTGAGCCGCATGAGATTTACGATCATTTAATTGTTCTTTCAACTTTGCTCTATCTTTTTTTTTTTGAACTATTATTTTAAGTTCATCTCTTCTAATTTTAATCCATTCATTCAAATTCGTTTTTCTCAAAATTTCATCAGATTTCGCTTCTTGTTCTAATCTTAGTTTTTCTTCCTCTTTTTCCTTTTTAGCTCTTTGTCTTGCCTCATAATTTGCCTTCAATAATCTTTGTTTTCTCTTCTCTTTGATTTGATCTTCATCTAATTCACTATCAGGAATATCTGCTAATGGGAAAGAAGGCACAGAATTAGACTGATCATCATCTCCAATATCTTGTTTTCTTGCTCTTTTCAAGGCATTTTCTAAATTTTCCAAAGTTTTATTAAATTCTTCTTCAGATGTAAAACCTTCTTCTTTCAAAGTTGATTGAAATAATTTTTTATTCAATGTTGATAATCTATTTTTCAAATTTGTATAGTAATCAAATTCTTTTTCCTTTTCAATTAGCTTTTCTAATCTTTTCTGTTGAGCTTGTTCTTGTAATCTTCTACCATTTTCTCTTCTTTTTTCAGCCAAGCGTTCCAACTCTTCTTCTGTTTTTTGTGGTTGAATGATTTCAGTAAATGGAGCCTCCACTGTTATATCTGATTTTTCTAAAATGTCCAAGTTGAGGATGTTTTTCAATTCCTCCTGATAATCTTTTGCTATATAGCAGTAATCCTTAACAAGATTGTCAATTTGAAAAGAGTTAATTTTAGTTGGAAAATAAGGATATTTTAATTGAAGTAAAGAGTTCAAATAATTTGAAGAAGAGTGGCCACCCCAATTGATTCTTTTAGTTTCTGGAATGATACCTTTCCCATTAACCACTGGGATAAGATGTGTAGATTCATGACCTGTACCAATGACCAGTCCATTTGAACCGTTGTTGTAATAGTATGAAAACAAACTGTCAATACCGACAGCCACTTTATCAACATTATAAGTCTCATATAATAATTCATAAAATCCTTTTCTTTGTAATAAGGGACCGGCAGGTTTCTCAGTCAAGATGACTGGATTGTCCACACCACCTTGAGAGTTCACACCTAGATGGGAGAAAGAATAGTCCAATATCTGCTCAACATAATCCCAGTTGTTGACCAATGCTCCATCATAAGGTGAACGAGCCTGGGCCTTAATACTTTGGTCCAAAAACACATCGTTTCCAATGAAAGTGTAAGATCTGGCAGTAGCCCTGTCCCTATACCTTGCAAGAAGTGTTGGAAAGTTGTGTGAGGTAGCAGTGGCAGTGGTGAGTCCTATTCTGACCTGCGAAGCACCAAAGTCGATTCCAATAGGCACGCCAGATACATAGTCGCTGCTAAATCCTTCGGCCTCTGTGACCTCCGGAGCGTCTCTCAAAGGGTACACTGCTCTTTGCGTAAGTTCGGTCATCTTCTTGAGCAGCTGGGAAAGAAGGCAGTTGAAGTGCAAAGAGCTCAGCTGGTTTGATATTGGAGCTTTATATGTAGTTACTAGTTACTAGTATAAACTCTTGTTTTCGCAGCGTGCTGAAAGGTTGCCCGGCCAGGAAGTGATTTCTGAAGGTTTTTTCTAGTGTTTATATATTTTACATACATACTGAAAAATCTCCTTTTGCCACCAAAACAACGCTATAAAGGCACACGGAACTGTGAGACGAGATTATGGCAGAAAGTCGCGACAAGTTCCTCGCGTTGATAGACCGGTTAGTGGCACATGAGCTTTTAATTGGGCGCTGTGCGGTGGTTTTAGACCATTTACCTGTTGGATTGAAGCTGAATTTAGTACTAACAGCACTGCAGTTTGGAGAAGGCTACTGCCGCATTGGAAGGCATTGTGGTCAAACAGGGCACTCCGCCAGATCCTATGGTGACGAACCAGAGATCTTTGATAGCCTCCAGACAGGTTTCACAGCTAGACATCACCACACCTCCACCAGCTATTGGCACCGTTGACGACACAACTCGTCTTTCAGAGTCCATTGAGGAGCTAGCACCTCCAGAAGTGAAGGCTTTCAATGAGTTCTTAGAAACACACATCAACCCTTTTGTGGAACTATCCAACGAGATCGATCCATTGGTTGGAGAACAGGCTGCCAATTTCGCAAAGGCATTTATATTTCAGAAAACTTTGATCAAAAATGCATTGAAATCAAAGAAACCAGATTTCACTAATCCAGACACTGTTGCGTTTCTGAAACCATTGCAGGACGACGTTGCTGTAATCAATGATTTCAAAGACAATAACAGAAGATCATTATATTTCTCCAATTTGAATTCTATTGCTGAAGGTAGTGGTGTTTTAAGTTGGTTTTTAACAGACACTCCCGTTTCTTTTATTCCAGATATTAAAGATTCCGCTACGTTTTGGACCAATAAAGTTTTAAAAGAGTTCAAAGAAAAAGACCCCAAGGCTCAAGAATGGGTTAAACAATTCTTGGGAATTTTTGAAGGTTTGAAATCATATGTTAAACAGTACCATTCAACAGGATTGACTTGGAACAATGCTAGTGGCGGGGATTTTGCAGACGCTTTAATCAGTGAATCTTCCTCTTCAAAAGAAGTCCTAGCACCAGCAGCGGAAGGTCCACCACCACCACCACCACCTCCTCCACCAGCAGATATTTTTGATTCCACACCTGCAGCAACGACCTCAGCACCAACTGGTGGATTAGACGCTGTTTTTGGGCAATTGAATCAAGGTGAAGGTATAACAAAAGGGTTGAAAAAAGTGGATAAATCTCAAATGACACATAAAAACCCAGAATTACGTAAAGAACCAGCTCTCAAACCAAGTTCATCATCTTCTTCATTATCTTCATCCAAGAAAAAATCTCCTCCATTGAAACCAAAAAAACCAAATTCATTATCATTGAAACCAAAACCCGAACCAGTTATTGAATTACAAGAATCTAAATGGGTTATTAAAAATGTTGAAGATAAGCATGATATTACTATCAATGGTGATATATCTCAATCTGTTTTCATTGCCAATGTTAAGAATTGTACAATTCAAATTAAAGGCAAACTAAATGCAGCATCTGTCACAGAAACTTTCAAATTGGGATTAGTTGTTGAGCAATTGGTTTCAGGTATTGATGTTCTAAAATCCAAGAAATTTGGAATTCAAGTTGTGGAAAAAGTCCCACAAATTACAATTGATCAATCTGATGAAGGACAGATCTATTTGAGTGCAAATTCTTTAGAAACTGAAATTTATACAACTACAACAACTTCATTAAACATCAATGTTCCAGATCCAAAAGATGAAGGTGATTTTAAAGAAGTTGCTGTTCCTGAACAATTTAAGCATACATTCAATGAAAAAGGAGTTATGGTTAGTACTGTTGTTGAACATGCTGGCTAAAACAACTTGATCATTTGAACTTTGAACTTTAAAGTCTGTTATATATGAATATATGAATATATGAATATATGAATATATGAATATATGAATATATGAATCAATGAAGGTACGTTTGTATATTAATACATAAAATTAATACATAAAATTTCAAATTTTTCTCTATATACAAATAATGTATTTATTATGATTTGATGTTTCAAAACTAAGCAATCTCTTTACGTTGTCTCTTATGTCTTCTAACGTACCACATGTAAGCACGTTCATGAACATTAACATCTAATGGAGAAATGACTTCAGATTTACCTGGTAATGCAACAGGATCTCTCAAATAAACAAAATGACAAGTTTTAAAAGATATTTCTAAATGAGCCGGTAAAATTGCAAAAGGAGCTAATAATTGTCTTGGCTTCCAAGGGGTGAAATATTCTTTTGAAGGATCAAGACGACCGAATGGACCTTTCTGATTTGGTAAATTGACTTCATAAGTGGCACCTTCTTCAATTTGAGAGGAATAAATTTTTGGATGATACTCTAAAGAATCTGCCCATTTTTGGATTTCTTCTTCACTTGATTCATCAACAATACCTTTAGCTTTTTTTTCTGCATATTCTTTTCTAATATCTTCAAGTAAATTATTTCTAACACTAGCTAAAGCTTGTCTAATTGATGAGTTGAATTTTCTTTCTTCTTCACTTAAGTTATCTTTTTGAAGATTTTTAAAATAATTATCAACAATTTCAACTAATTGTTGTTCATTTTTCTCTTTTAATTGAAAGTTTTTACCATTAAAAGCTTTAAACAATTCTAAAGCTTTCGTGGCAACAGAATCCGAGTAATTCAAACTTTTAAAAGTTGTTGCAGATAATTCTTCAACATTCAAACCAGTTGTAAGAACATCTAATAAGACTTTTTCTTTAGTTTCAGCACGCTGTTTTTCAAGCATTATTTGATCTAATTTATTTGCCGCTTCAATTTCAGCAAGTCTGATTTCAGCATCAGTTCCAGCTTTTTCAGCAGCTTGTTTTTCTTCTTTCAACTTCTGTCTGTTTTGTTCCCATGCTTTTCTTGGAAATTTTTTAGCAAAGTTGACGTATTTATTCCATAAAGCTATACTTGATCTATCAACAACAAGGGATTGTTTAAGGCTTGGTTTTGCTGCACCAGTGGCAAACAACACTTTTTCTGGTTCGACATGAACAATATCACCAGCTTTCAAAATGAAACCTGGTTGTTTGATTGGAATATTATTGACCCAAACGCTTCCTGATAAAATGAAACGACGAGCTTGTCTAACAGAAGAAGCAAACAAAGCACGATGAACTGAGAAGTCCAATCTTTTTTCCAAAAAGGCAAAAGTTTGTAATTTAATTGGAGTTTCTTTAGTTTCTCCACGAATAGAGGCATCTAAATGAGCAACGGATTCTAAATTTTCATTGAATTTTGATTTGATTATTCTTTCTGGCAAAAATTCACCGTGGTAAGCTCTTGCTTCTTGCTTGGCTAAAAATTGTTGTTGGAAAGAATTCTTACCTTGGAATGAAACCATAGGTTTTTTATATAAATTGAACAAATTCAGTTTATTCCAGGAAGTGCGAACTCTCTAAATTGGACATTGTTGTTAACAGAAATGTTTGGGGCAAAAAAAAAAAAGACACATGCTGCAACTGCTGCGCCGGTATATATTTATAACTCACTCCTCTGGAAAGACTGTACATGAGATTCGCCTTTCTGGTCATTTTGAAGAATGTTCAGCGGCGATTTCTAGCTAGGTTCTAATCAAATTTACCAAAAAGCTGAAAATTTTTGATATTTTTGAACAAATACTGAAAATTCAAAATGAAAAATATTAGATTTTCAAATGGCAAAATTTCGTGTTCAAGAGAAACGGGAAATTCGAACTTTGAAGCTTACATTTCAAGACGGAGAAAACAAACCACAGAGACGAGTCAGTTTGAGGTTTGAAGCACTGCAAACCACCAGCTCAAAGAAATTTTGAAGGAAAATATAATAGTCACCCGGCCCTACAATAACCTCAACACCATTAATTTTGAATGATTAATGGATGATTACAATTAAATAAAACAGAGAGAAGTAAAGAGCAGGACAGGATGGCCCAGCAAAGGCAGTGGAGCACACAGGAGGAGATACAGCTGCTACGTGCAGTGTGTCTTTTTAAGCCAGTTGGTAGGTTGATTTTTTGGGATCTTTGGGCTCTAGTTTGAGTGAAGTTCTGAGATTACAATGAACTTGGATATGTGTGATACTAATAGTTGTTGTGCAGGTGTGAAGAAACACTATCATCTAGTGGAAATATTCAATAGTATTAACAAAGATAGAGATAATAAAGATTTAATTGGAGTGAAGGATATCTGGGAAAAATTATACTCATTGTACGATTTAAAAGGTTTAGAAGAGCTGGAAGAGTCTAATGGAGACGATGAGGAATTAGACGAAGATGGAGACAGTAAGATGACCGCCGAGAGTCAAAAGGCTGAAGAAGAACCAGAGTTAGAAGGCACAGATCTTGAGTTATTTGCATTATCTAAGAAAATATTCGATGAAGTTGTTCCAGATGTTCAAAAGAAACAAGCAGATATTACAGATAGTGTATCTAAAAATGAGCAACAAGATGATGATGCTGTTGAATTTAAAGATTCAGATATCAATGTTGGCGAAAAACGTGAACATTTAGAATTAAAGAAAGAGTTCAAAGATGAGATAGCAGAACCAATGAGCGAGATTGAGTCTAGTGCATTGATAGATAACTTGCCACCTGTAGGCTTGATCAATACGAGAAAAACAGAGACAAAAGAGGATGATAAAGAAGGAAACAAAGAAGAAGCGAAAATAGAAGACAATGGCAAAGAGCAAGAAGAAATAGAAGCAAAACAAGAACAAGAAGTAATTGAGTTGGAAGAAGGTATCGATGAAGGCGAAGAAGAAGACGAAGAAGAAGAAGAAGAAGAAGAAGAAGAAGAAGAAGAAGAAGAGGAAAAAGAGGAAGAAGAAGAAGAAGAAGAGGAAAAAGAGGAAGAAGAAGAAGAAGAAGAGGAGGAGGAAGAAGAAGAAGAGGAAGAAGAAGAAGAAGAAGAAGAGGTAGAGGTAGAGGTAGAAGAACATAAACCTAGACCCAGGGGAAGACCTAAATCCACGAGAGGCAGAAAGCCCAAGAAATTGTCCTCAAGTCCAGTTGGTGGAAGAAGACTGCGTACAAGAGCCAGTGATGCTCAAGAAAAGGCAGAAACCACAAAACCAAAAAAGACCGCCAACTCAGCAGGATCTGCCAGTGGCAGCTCAATGGCTACCAGATCTAGAAGTCAGCCTAGAAGAAGTATGAGGAAGAAAACATAGCTCTAGTAACAAGGTGTAGCCACTATTAATAAGTAATGGTTGATGATGAAAACCTGAGAAATTAAAAGAAGCTACACACTACAGTAAGTTGTAATACAGCAGAATAGCATCAATGCTTTTGTTATATATTAAGCTATCATATATTGTAGCCTGAAACCCAGGGAGAAAAAGTTTAGTTGATTTTCAATAATTCAACATCGAAGATCAAAGTGGCATTTGGTGGAATTAAACCTGGGAAACCACGATCACCATAAGCTTTGTGACCTGGAATGGTCAAAATGGCTTTTTCACCTAAAGATAATTGAGGAATACCTTCATCCCAACCTTTGATGACTTGACCAACACCAATGACTGTTTGGAAAGGAGAGCCTCTGTCTCTGGAAGAGTCGAATTTCTTACCATTTTCTAAAGTACCAACGTAGTGAATGGTGACTCTGTCACCGGTTTGTGGGAAGGTTTTACCGTCACCTGGGGCGATTCTTTCGATTTTGAGATCTGACATTGCGCGAAGAGTAGTTGAAAAAGGTCTTGAAGTTCTGTTGAGCGCGAAAACGTTTCTTCTGAGGGCAAACATTTGCTGGCTGAATTCAACTTGTTTTGTTCCCAGCGAATTTCATGCCTTTTAATTTTTTCGCCTTAATGCAAGAAGTTGCAAGTTGCTTGCGTAATGAGTAATGAATTATTAACGTAATGTCACCGTGTGGCTTAGACAGTTTTTTTTTTGCAAACTGAAAATTGCCACCAAATTTCGTTGTGGCGCATTGAAAAAAAATGAAAAAAATGAAAAACAAACTTGCCGAAAACAGATAATTCCATATTGAGCAAACTCAGCGTATGTAATTAATTAGTAATCTTTAATTTGACTCAATTACTTTGATTAATTAATAATTTCATTAATGTATGTATCATTAAAATTATAAACATTAATATGTACTATATCAAAATTGTAAACAAATTCAAGTAAACAAAGAACGACGCTTACAGTACAACACACTTGAGGTCATGGAGGAGTTCCAACAGAGCTACATTTTACACAACGCGCCGCTGGTAGTGGTGCAAGGTCTGGGCACAGATGTGCCAGAGTTCTTAGTCTCGCAATGTACTGAAGACGAGCTCAAACAGTTACACCAGAAAAATATGCTTCTACAGAACGTCAACCAACCATTGTTTAGAAAGCAGCCACCAGTGGACATCAAAGAAACACCAATTGTCAGTAACGTTCTCAAAACCTGGAAAAAATACCACGTTGATGACCATCTCATTTGGGACAATTGTGCAACCAAATCTCAGATTGCAGCTTTCCCATATCGTTACAAGTTCAGATTCGTGGACAACAAGTACTCGTTGCCTGTCATCCATGACAAAGTACATGCCTCAATACTGTCACCATTGAACACGAACTCAAAATTATACCCTGATGGCATTTTCACCATTGATTGGATTGATAAATATAGATCAATAGTTCCTGGGGTTTTCATCTCATGTTTCACATTGAACACAGACACCGTTGATGCTACAGAGATAGAAAAATTAAACAAAGAATTAGCTTCTGAGATAATTAATTTGAAAACAAGCTTGGATTCACATAATGTCAAACATTTGGTTTTGATATTTACCAAAATGAATGCAAGCATCACCAATAATGAAATTGATGACAGATTGAACGATATCAGAAAGCAAACAGGATTAAACAACAAATCTCTCTTGTTTTTGAGCTCTAATGCATCACCTAACGAAGCCATCGATTTTTCTCAAGATGTTATTCATATAGTGAAACCTTTTCTATTGGAATTTTATTCGAACATAGAGAAAAAACTAAGAAAGAGAAGAGTGAAAACTTTAAACAGCAACATCACTGAAAGCTTCACTAAGAATCATATTGAAGCAAGATATGGACTTAAATTAGGTATTGTGAATGAATTGAGACAGCAGTATGACTTGGCCATCAAAAGCTTTGAAGTTGCTTACGAAAATATAATCGAAATTTTTGATCATTTGAATTTACAAGACAAAAACTGGAATAAGTTCCGAAATTTATTGGATTTTAGTTTGTTTCATATAGTTAAAATGAACCTCTATCTGGAACAATCAAACTCTTGTTACAAAAAATTTGATGTTCACCTTCAAAGTGTTATTTTTTTTTTGAAAAAACAACTTGTTTCACCAAAATCAGTGGAGGTCTCAAATTGGCTTTACATTCAATTTAAATGGCTTGCACAACTATCTGATTTAGCACCAAGCTCTATTATTCCAACTGATGTACCTTTTTTCCCCGATGATTCCGATAGACTATCTCCATTAGTTTTGTCTCACTCTGGGTTTTTATACCTACAAGCTGCTCGTTCATTAAAGCGAGCCCACAATGCAAAAGTCGATAGAAATAAAGAAGACTTCAAAAATGATATTTACTTAAGAGAATTGATAAATCAAATAAATTATGACGTTGAGTTCTTAAATCTTTTAACTTTTGCTAAACTATCATTCCAAAAAAAGAGAGAATCTTTTGAAAAAAATATTGCATTTGTTAATTTCAAGATAGCCCAACATTATTTTCATTTGAAATTTTTTGAAAAAGCTTTCAAACTATATGAACAATGCGCTGATAAAATTAAAGACGATAAAAACTGGACCTTCATAAACCAGCATATTTTGAACAAGTTAATGTTATCATCAATTTCCCTCAATAACTTTTATGCAACAACTATAAGTTTTATTGAGCTAGGTCTTATCAAACCACATGAATTCAAATTGAATAAAAAGGAGATTATAAACAACTACGAATCGATAAAATCAATCACAGATACGATAGAAAATGAAAAAAATGACAAACAATACTCTTTTCCTTTAAGTTTCAATCTATCTTCAGATGAATCCCCTAACTTATTTCAATGCGAAACGATTTTCAAGTCTGCAACTGTCACATTAACAGATACCATTTCAGTTCAAATCAAGTTGATTCCACTTTTCAATGATTTATTGAAAGAAATTATTTTGAATGAACTTAAAATCTCAATGAAAGGGTCAATTCCTTCAATAGTTATTAAAAATAATGCTAATTGTAAAAATCGTATCATTAATGATTTCACTTATGATCAAAATTTGGATGTGCTAATTGGTGAGACTAATTTACTTTTTTTCAATAATAATAAACCAGCTGTTTTCCAACTAAATATACCAACTAAAAAAATTGGTTTAAATGAATGTCTTTCAGTCTCGTCTTCAATTTCTTTCAAAGATATTTTTAAAGCTAATATTAATATTCCAATAAAATTGAGCAAGTTTCAAAAATATTACCAGTGGGCAAACCTAGAGGATGACGATGACAATGAAACTTCAACATTTGGTATAATATTATCTAAAAACCCGTCATTGACAGAGATTGTTCCAAGAATTCCAAACACAAAAGTCAATTTCGAACATTCCGAAAATGCAATTTCAAGTGAGGTTTTTAAAATATTATTTAAAATTAAAAACTCAGATGAATCAATGATCGATTTAAAGCTTAATTCAAAAATTTTATACAACGGAAAAGAAGTCAATTTTAACTGGAATAACGAAAATGGTGGCGAGAAAGAACTATTGTTGAAAAACTTACCTAGAAAATTTGATATGATTCAAGAATTAAGTTTTAAAGTTCCGAATTTTGACCCAACGATAAGTGTGGATAAAAATATTATCAATTTTGAGTTAGCAGCTACTTACTTTGTTGATAACGATTATGAAAATGGTACAAAAGATTCTCTAAGTATCAAAATTCCAATTTTGAACCCATTTAATACTTCGTTTGTTATTTCACCCAGAATCAAAGAGAATGATTTCAACAGTGTCTTTCAAATAAATCCCAAAAAATTTGAAAAGCCATTTCCTGAACTTTCTAGACTTTGGTTATCAAAGATAATCATTCATAAGTTATTAAAATCAGAAATTGAAATTCTAAGTGATTCAATTGAAATGGTTCCCATAAACGATAAGATGGATTGCACTGAATTGACTGACTCACATAAGTTTGAAACACTAAATAATACAAGAATTGATGCAGATCATTTAATAGAAACTAAAATTAAAGACAATTTAACAAGGCATTTACAATTTGATTTGATTTCTAAGATAAAGTGGAAAAGAACAAATTCTGAGATTATTCATGAATTTTTGAATGATCCATGGAGGATTTCATTGCCATTGATTGATCCTAGAGTGTTATTAGATATCAAACTTATTGAGTCCAATAAAAAAAATGATTTAGAATTAAATTTCATGATTGAAAATCCAACCTCAAGAATCTTTAATTTTTCATATAACTTCATAGAGAATAATAATTTTCAAATCATTGGAACTAAATCAATGAATATATCAATTCTACCCTTTACGAGACAAGTCTTCAAATTTCATTGTTTACCCCTAAGTCATGGATTGTTGAGTTTACCTCAGTTCAAAGTTTTTGATATAACTTATAAAATTAGTTTACCAACTTTGTTAGTTACTTCTTTAGCTCAAGTTAAGAACGGTGAAATTTTCATCAACATTCCAGGATGATTTATCCTGTAACTTTGAATATAAATACACGAGTTCAAAAAATAGTAAAGTGTAAAGCTACAAAATTTTGTTTCAATTCAACTGAGTGAATAGACTTCATTTCAAACACACATATAGAAAATCAAGCCATATACTCATATACTGTTCTGTTTTCAGGATCTCTTTTCAAGTACTCTCTTTCTATCAATCTTTCAATTCGTTTTTTAATTAATTGTGGGGTTGGAATAAATCTCGAAACTTGTTTAACAGTCTCAGTAATCAATTCATTATGGTTCATCTTTTTCTTTGATTTCATTGTACGAACAATAACAGCATCAACTTCAAACTGTCTATTTTCATCAACTTCCTCAATAGTTTTTGATCTTTCAGAGTCTGTTTCAATTTTATTAACAACTGTTGCAATTTTAACTTTTGTCATATGAGAAGTGAAGGAGTTATTGAATTGGAAAACATCACCAGAGTTAATTTCTTTGGACATAGGAGTTTTTGTTAAAATTCTAGTTTTTGGAGCAACAGATATCGTTTGTAAACTTTTGATTAAATCATTTTTAGGTATTCTTGTCAATTCCCCAATTTCTTCAAAAGTCAAAGAATCATTTTCTTCAAATAACAAAAAAATTAAACCACAATATAAGCTCATATTTAATTCATGCGTCTTTTTCCTAAATTTGACTTTTATATCAATAGAACTCAAGTTATAAGCCCATTCAAGGTGTCTACCATTGAATTTTGTTGAATAAAATTCAACAAAAGATTTTTGTAAATCTCCTAACTCTGTAGGCAAAATAACTTCATCTAGTTTTTTATCTTGTGGAACATTTGGCCAAAAAAGCTTTGTTAGAGATTTGACTTCAAGCTTTTTATTGTTGAATTCATTTGATACTTCAATGGAAGTGGTTATATCCATATACATACTTTCCAGATTTTTGTATGGTGCACCAAATTCATTTTTGAGTTTCTCTATAACAGATCTTTCTAAGTCACTTGAGGACGATTTTATTAATCTTTTGGCAAGATGGCCTTTGTAATATTTTTCAAAAACATCTTTATCTTTAATGAATCTAAAGATTATAATAGCTTTATCAAAAGTAGATTCTAGTTCTTCTTCAGATTTAGAAGATGCTTTTTTGATGGTATCATCAATAAACAAAGATAAATACTCTGAGAGCTTGTTGTTTTTATTTAAGAACTCGACAAATGCATTATCAATAGTTGTTTGAATGTTGACATCCTGGTCAAAGCATTTTAGAATTCTATCATACTTATCTTTCAAAGCAATAGATTTCTCAATCCATAAGACAGCTTCTGTGGTTAATCTTTTAGATGAAGACATGGGTTTGCGCTTAAGTTGAGGATCTATTGATGTAGGCAATTCATTCATTTGTTGTTGGGTGTCAGTGATTATTGATAAACCTTCCTCTATAACTATCTCTTTCAGTTGAATTCTTAGTCCATCAAAATAATCGACGCGACAAAGAAGTTTATACAATAGAGTCAAATCAGGGTATTTATCAGTACATAACCAATCTTTTAAACCAGATTGGAACTTCATGACGTTATCAATTTTTGATGAAATCAACACTTTGTCAACCAGAGATATGAGTTTAGGGATAGTGCACTGAGGCAAATACAAAACACATTTGTTGTACTCATTGGCTATTAGTTCATCAACTTTTTTCAAATATGTAGTAGCACTGTTCAATTCAAAAAGCTCGACACTAAGTTTCTCGTAATAAGTCAAAGTCTCATCCAGATAAAAAGGCTCAAAATACCTAAGATAGTAATTCTCACCAACTTCTGAGTTTTTATCGTCCTCAGTCAAAGCCTCCAGCATGTTGATTATGGATTTACAAAGGAAAATATCAACAATAAGGCCGTTTCTGTTGGAGGTCAATTCTTCCAGAATGTATTTGCCCACAATTTTCCCTAGATAGTTGTTGTTGTCCTTGATGATATTGTCTCTGAAAAGATTGATTCCCAGGTCGTACACCAATGGCATATGGTTCTCCTTTGCGTAGACCCTGTCCAGGTACATCAAGACGTCACTGATCATTCTCATGGAAAGAGTATGATCTTCCCAGTAGCCTTTCAGAGAGCTCAAAAACTCTGTTCTAGAGCCATTAGCAGCTATCTTATCGAGCAGGTTCTGCTTGAGAGTGTCGAGATGCTCCCCAACAAGACCGGCAACTGAATCATAAAGTTGTTTGCCGTTTTTCTTTAGCACCAAATGGTATGCATTTCTGTAAAGCTCTTCAAAAGACAGCTCTATTGCATTCTTCAACTGTATTTGTCTGATGGCTCCAGCCAACACATTCTGGGATGCCTCGAAATCGGCGTCTGTGCTGGAGTTCTGAGAATGGTCAGCTTTGGCTTCAAAAAAAAAAAAACATGGAATCAACCACTCAAAAAATAAAGGACCTATCACCAAACATACCTTGCGTGGAGCTCTGATTTTGCTTCTTCTAGACGCTGTGTGCATTTTTGTTTCGGTTCAAGCTGCTAGTCAGTTTATGTAGTTTCAATTTCTTCTAAAAATGTTTGTTCAAATAAAATAAAAAAAAAAACAAAAAAAAACAAAAAAAACAAAGAAAAACAAGGCAAAATTTCCCAACTTCACCACAACAGAAAAAGAAGAAGTAATGTCGTTTGATATCTTGGACGTTCTCAACATACCGGGCACAGGCGCACAACAGCCGGCTAAGAAGAAGCAAAAGGTGGAGCCAGCCAAAGTCAAGCGTGAGTAGAAAATGACTACACAAAAAAAAAAAGCAACGAAAGGCAGTGCATCCACTAACTCAATACAGAAACTGGAATACAAAGAGAGCTATACAGCTTGTTAGGCCATAATTCCCCTCCCATTCCTTTGAGGGCACAGCAGAAGTTCAAGGACAAGCTGAATGCCATTTCAAAACCATCTGCATGGACATGGGCAGCTTTTGACAATGGAGCAAGAGACGATGGATTACAGTTACACCATTGGGTAAAAGGTCTGAAAGAGGACACTATAGCAGACAGCTTGGAAATTCCATACAAGTTTGAGAAATACAATGTCCACTTGAATATACCGAGTTTCACAGAAGAAGACTACAACTCTTTTCTAGCAGAGCTGGAGCCAGCCGAAACTCTCCATGACACAGAGATGAAAGATTTACAGAAAGAAGTGAATGATGAGAAGCAGAATGGCGAAGAGAATGCTGTTTGTGATGAATCAGTAGATAGTGAAAGTTTAAATGAGATTGAAAGGAAAAATCATAGTGGAAACTTTCAAAATACCTCCAAAAATTTTGCTTCTGTAGCGTGGGACTACGCAGAAACACGCTATTTGTTTGATCTTACCAAAGCCTTTGATTTGAAATGGGCCGTAATTTATGATAGGTACTCTTTTGAAAATAGAGACAGATCACTCGAAGATCTACAGGAAAGATTTTACTATGTGTGTCAACAAATCTTGATACATGAAAATGAAAATGAAGAAGGTTCTCAAAACTCCAATTTGATCAGTAACTTGAATTTCAATAAAAAGAAAGAACTTGAAAGGAAACAGTATTTGAATAGACTTTTGAAGAGAAGCCCTGCTGAAATTGCAGAAGAAGAATCGTTGATCATAGAAGCCAAAAAGTTTGAATTGGCGGCTAAGAAAACAATTGCAGAAAGAACTGCGTTACTGCAATTGTTGGATTCTCCAAGTGCTTCAACTAATGTCAATCAATACTTCAGTTCGCAAGGTTTATCTCAATTATACAACTCTTTGATGACTGAAAAACGCAAAAAGAAAGCTGATTTACCAATGCCAGAAAATCCTTTGGCTGCTTTGAATGAAAAATTGAAGCAACAACATTTACAAAGACAAAGGCAGCTTCAAGTTGAAAAAGATGATAAGAAGAAAATAAATCCAATTCAAAGTCTGATTTCAAAAAAATTCACTCCAAGAGAAGAACAAATGTTTGGTATGAAAACTCATACAGAAAAGATAAATCCTGGTGTATATTTAAGATCTTCCAAAATCACAAGTTATAAACCTGGTATTCAAGTCAGAATTAATGCGATATTAGGAGAATTAGGCTTGGGTAGAAAACCAACAATATCTACAGAAAAAGTTGTTGAAAAACATGAAGAACTTATGAAAGCTATCAATCATTTACTAGAACTTAAAAGACAAGTTGATAAGCTAGAGGCTGAAGCTAAGATAGTTAGATAATTTTGAATGAAGAAATGTCATGAATTAAAAATTAAATGTAGTTCTGTTTATTGGTTGACTACAACAAGAACACAAACAAGTGTCATTGCCGTGAACTCTTAACACTTAGAAATCGATTGTAAGTATGATATAAATCTATCATAATTCTTTTTGAGAACCGAAAAATCAGCATCATTTCTAGGCTCAATAACCCTATTTTTTTGTTTATCATCATAGTTCTTAATCATCTCATTAATTCTTGATGAGGTGAAGATAAATTTCACTATTAAGCTATTTACAACAACACTGTTCAAAAGCACATCTTCACCAACAAATAAACTGCTAAAATGCAAAACACAATCATATTCAACAGTTCCATCAAATAATCTTAATGAAAAAACAATAAATTCAAAGATATTACTCAAACATGAGTATTCATATTCTTTATATTTGGTATTTCTGTTTTTTAACAAAGTTGAAAACAACGATAAAACCTGAAGTAAACAAAAATAATCTGATTTTTTGAAACTTTTTCTTTTCTGTAAATCGTCTATTAAATATTTTGTTAATTCATCAAGAAACATCCAACATGAATGAAAGTTCTCTAGATTTTGTGATAAGATTGAGATTAAACAGGATACCTCATAAAAAATAGAATCCTCTTTCTCATCATCCAACATTATTTGTTTTCTTGAATGAAAACTTTTTAGAATTGATTTAATTTTCCCGAAATTTGATAAATCTCTTTCACTTGATATCAAGCAATCAAATAAGATCTCCAACTTACGATCTATAGATAAATTGCATAAGTTGGGTGTTGGCTTATCAGCCGAGCCATTGGAGCCATTCGACAAAATAGCATGGCTTTCAAACGTACCGTTAACAATTGACCCAGAGTTTATTCCATATTTATTAATCAAATACTTGAATGATTTTGTAAACACAACATATTCCAAACAAGACTCGTAAATAAAAAATATTATCTTTCTAGCATAATTATTATATTCAATATCATCCCAATAATTACTAACCTCCTCCCAAATATTATCAATCAATAACCCCAAGAGATATTTTCTCACTTGATTGGACTCTGTTTTGGAAATACTTACTATTAAATTAGTAGTGAGTTGCACTTTTTGAGAAGAAACAATCAATCCCTTTGATTTCAAAAGACCATCGTCAATAATCTCTAATTGCCTAATATAGCCGATTAATGTTGGATAATGATCTTTCTTGACCAAGTATTTAATTAGTTTCGAAATGAATAAAACTTTCTCCAACTCATAAATACACCTTTTCCCATTTTTCAAGATATGCGTGAAAATAAATGGTTCATGATTGTCAATTTTATTGAATTTTAACAAACTTCCCCAATTTGTAAGTTTCAAAGAAACACTTGCTGTTGAAACAATTAACCACAATTCTGGAAATAGTGAACAACTTATATCTTTGAACTTCTCTAAAACGAGAGCGTCTTGCTCATTTGTTATGCTGGCGATGAATTTTTTGATTATTGAATCTGAGAATTTAATGATTTGGATATCAGATTTGAATTCACTTATTGTGATTAATATTGAACGCTGAGTCTTTCTGTTCAAAGAATCAAATTTTAGTTCATCCACGAAGTCCTTGAATTGCATATAAAGAGAGTACTTAGCTACCGATATCAAACACAGTCTTAATGATGGTACAGTTGAGGACAACAAAGACCTTTCATTCAAATTAATGGATGAGTTTAAAACTTTGAAAGAGTTCTCTAAGAAAGTAGTGTTTGTTAAATCTGCATTTTTGATTACCTCAAATATTTTTGTATCAAAATTCTTTTTGAAAATTTCTGAAAGTGCCAATAGCATATTTAATCTGTTTGAAAATAATGAAATATCTGGATTTGAAAGTTTCAAAGAAAAGGCTGATATTTTTTCACGTAATCTTGGCTTTATTTCATTATCTTTTGAATAAGCAATCAAATAGTATAAATAAGTATTAACAAAACTTGAATCTTTATCAATATTAAAATCCCTCATTGAAATATTAAGAATCGTTGGAAAACTTGTTTCATTCGGAAAGTTTTTAAATTTGTTTTTTTGAAGAACTTGAAACATTAGTAAGATCACATCTTCATTTATTTTCCAATGATGCAATTCTATAAAAGTTTTTAAATATTGGAAGGATAGCTGCAATGATTCAGTTGATTCTAATGAGATTTTAATCATATTCTGGACAATTGGCCAACGTTCAGTTTTAGTTTCATCAAACTTCCTATATATGAATTCAAAAAGTTCAATACTTTTGATAGATGATTTATATAGTATGTCCCAAAATTTATTTCGACAAACAATGAATATATTATCAAGTGAATGAATCAAAAGTTCGTCCTGGAGGTCTTTTTTAAAAGATTTCTGTTTTGTTATAGAAGTTAACTTGAAAAACATTTTCTCTGTAATTAAATAAACCTTATCCATCAGATCATTATTAATAAAATGTCTTTTATAAACCAAGTCGCAAACGAAGTAAAATATTGGAAAAGTTGAAATAATATAAGTGTAAATGTGAGACATTTCAATGTTTGATCTGTTCAGCTTCAACAACTTATTATTAAAATCAATCAAAAAATTATCAAAAATGGTTATAAAACTATTGATTTCTATAACATCGAAACAATAACAAAATCCAAGAACTTCATTAATTGATCTTATAAGATTTTCATCTGAAATGAAATTTTTTATGTCACTAACTAAAAGTAATTTTAAAAAATCTTTAATTGAATCCATTTTTGAATTATCAAGTTTGGAAAAATGGATTGTTTTATCTTTTGAAACAATTTTAAAATCAGTTGAAATTTCATTTTTACCATTCTTAAAGACGTTTAAATAAAGTGGCGAACCACTGAAGTACTTGTTTTTGTGATACAAAGTTGATGGTACCTCTTCAATTTTATTTTTATTTGAATCAAAACCTTTATTACCCTTATTCAATACCACAAATCTATTACTTAAACTTTCCACGACAGTCGTAGCAGAATGGATTTTTCTTGGAAAAATATGATTTTTGGTTGGTGCAATAGAATAAAACTCTAATGGTTTTCTTTTGGGAGTTAGTTTGTTAACTTTTGAAGATTTTTTGATTTGGTTTAAAATAGGTGTTATTGCAAAATTTGGACTATCATCTTTAGGTTTACTTGATGGTATTTTTATAGTTTTTATTTGAAGAGGAGTGATTCTTCCTAGTTTCTGAGCTTTTGAACGAACAGGAGTCTGTTTTTTTGATGAGGTTGGTATTGATCTGGATTTGGTTCTGGGTGTTTTAAGTATTGTAGCAGGTTTTTTCGTTGTGGGTTTTGGAGTGTATTTTTTGATTGGAGTATTAGAAAGATTTTTAGAATTGAAACTTTTCGGTTTACTCATTAATAAGTGGTCAACTGTGTTGTTTTCTTCTACTTCATAGTACCCGTCAACATCATCAACATCTTCTAATGCTTCCAAAGTTTCATGTTTATCTTTGCTATTTTCAACTCTATAGAATGATATATCGTCTCCAATGTAGTTATTTTGAAATAAATCTTCATCATCAAAAGATCTATTTGATTGATGCTGCGATACGGTACGTTCACCCAAAATTATCAAATCATTAATGTCTTCATCATTAGTTTGGTCCCTAGTTGTCTCCATTTTTTTAAAAGTTGTGTAATTATCAGTAATAGATTCCTCATTAACAATATCATTTTTCAGGTCATCACTGATTGTGAAAATATTAGTAGTTAAGGATTTATCACCAACTGAAGAGCTCTTTTTTTTACGAGCCAAGCCAACTCTATGCTCTTGTTCACGATTCCTTTTTTGGGGCCTTGTTGGGGTGCTACTTTGTTTCAGCTTTTGCTGCATTGAGAAAAAGGACTTTGGTAATTTTGAAGTCTTAGATAACTGGTCAACATTATTGTAGACCCTTCCTCTAAAAATTGTTGTGATAGCCTCATCGTCTCCGATATCAGAATCACTATTGGTATCTGAAGCACTACTCATCGGGCTCAATTGTGCATCATTATCCATATCTGAAAATCCATAGTCTTCATCGTCTTCGTCGTCATCTTGCCGTATTTGCTGTTCAATCTGTAATTCTTGAGAATCTTGGAAATCATCCAAATGAATTTTGGTCCCTTGTTTCATTTTTGGGAAATTGCAGCCATTTGATATTGAGTTAGTTGAATGCTTCATTTTAATATAGTGATCTCTCAAGTAACGATCTAACTGGCCACTATGATATTTTTCAATCAAGATTGGGTTCTTCTCGACCATCTCTGTAGCTTCTTCAATTGTAATTTTAAGTTGGTATGCAACAGCATCAATATTGTAGATATGCTGCTGGTAGAAGGATACATTTCTTCTTCTGTTCGAAGCCCTAGTGGCAGATTGGTACGCTTCATCTGTATTTTCTTTCAGTATGCGTTGCAGTGTCTTATCCACGATCGGTCTGATCAATTTGGTGGTTACAGAGTTTCTCCTGGGCTTAAAATCACTGTCTTGTGCAAGCTTGCCTCTAAGAAGTACTGCTAGACTCTCGACATTCACATCTTCTGGAACCCACTCTTCTATTTCTGAATCTGAGATCGCGTCTCTCTCTGGTAACACCATCTCTCCTCTCCTACTCTAACAGCCACACTCTCTCTCTCTCTCTTAAGTTTCCACCTTTCAAATACCGCAAGCCAAGCGTAGAAACAGACTTTGTAAACCTTCAGCACGAGAAGGGTTATTATAATATACTGCGATAATTTACCTCTCACTCAATATGTAAATGATAAATCTTTTGTTTACATACCTAGATCACCACCGGGCAACCCAGAAAAGTCAAAAAACATTAACAAATAAATACTTCTTGTATGTACTGATTTCTCTACTGTTTATCATTTATGTGTCTAAAAAGAAAAGACGCAGCGCTACGATGTCTACAACGTCCACACCCACCACCAAGCGCTATACAGTAAGTATACTGTTGTGATGTCCTGTTTTATAAACAGAAACAGCCGAAGCAGAGCTTAGTGCGATGATCTAGGAACAAAGTACTAACAACAGTGCCAGCATATGAGCACCATTGAGTCCAGCATCACGCGCGTGATTGTGGCCACCAAGAACTTGCTAGAGGTGCTGAACCAGTGGGCGAAGCAAGGAGCCACCGGCTCAGATATTTCAGACGCCTACGTTCGTCTAGGAAATGACTTCAAAGTGGCGTGCAGAGCATTTTCTAACGCGGGAGTTGATGTGAGCGACTTGGGAGACGTCCCGCATCTCTTGACTGTTGTTTTAGAGCAGGTGCTTTGCGAAGATCCTTGTCAGGAGAACTTAGACAAATATCTACCCAGACTTCGAGAAATTATTGTCAATCTTTTACAGAATTTGAAAACAAAACAGATGGTGGCCCGTACCTTGAGAGCCAATGCTAAAAAGTCAAGGTCTGGTAGTGTGGATGAAAGCAATGTCCTACCACGCAGGTCAAAAGATATGACCAGCTTGTCAATTGCACCAGAATCCAAATCTACATCTAAATCAAACTCCACTACAGATTTAAAAGAAGCTATTCAACTAGACAGACAACAACAAGTTCGTACACAGCAATCCGAACATAACAACTCATATAATAAACAGATGGCCGAGCAACAGAACTTGACTGTGCCAGAAGATAAGAAATCAAGAACACTTGAAACTCCTAAAAGTCCAGCTGCTGCAAATGCTTTAGCACAACTTCAAAAAGGCGACTCACTTCAGCGTCGTGCATCCAGGAGATTTTCTGCTTATCAGTACGCAAAACTTACGAACTACTCTCCGGGAAGAGATCCAGAATTACCTGACAGATCAATAATAAGTGCATCTAGAGATATGAACAGTCCGTCACAGAAAAGATTGTCTTCCTTAGGTGTACTCCAGAATGGTCAAGATGTGATCAGAGAAGTGAATGTATTTCTCAAAATAGGTGACAAGGTCAAGAAAACATCTTTAAGTTTTCCCCTTTCATTTACTTCTTTGAGATTGTTATTTGTTGAAAGATTTGCATATTCCCCAGGCTCAGGATCCTTTCCAGAAATTTACATAACTGATAATCAGTCAGGTGTGGAATACGAGCTTGAAGAGAGTTTATTTTCTGATATCAAAGAAGGGTCTGTGCTTTCGTTGCATGAGACCGCAAACTCAAAGGAAATGAATGGCACAAATGATTTTGGTCATGAACAAGATTTTGATAAATTTAGACAAAGTTTATTAGAAGAACAAAAGCAATTGTTTGATCAGACAAAGTATTACATTGAGGAATCTCATAAGGAAATGTTAGACCAATTTCGCTCGATAATTAATCAAGGATTTCAAATAAATAGTAAAGATTCCATTGTCAAACCCAAAGAAGCATCAACACCAAAATCTGAAGATGATCTCAAAAAAGAGTTGTCAAACTTACTGGATATTCGTAAAAATATATCAGTGATTACTCAAATACAATCAAACAACAAAAATGCTTTCAAAGATTCAATTCAGCATGTTTTAGCAAAAGTTCAAGAATTTAAATCTTTATCTTTGGACACTTCAAAATCTTCAAACAGAATTTATATGGAGGAATCACAACAGAAGCTATCTGCAGATTCAGATACTCTTCTCACCAAGTTTGATGATTTACAGGATATCGTTGAGGATCTTAGAAAGGACGTAGTACAGAGAGGTTCACGTCCTTCAACTAAGCATATTGATTATGTTGCTAAACAGATGTCTGACGCTCAAAATGATCTTGAAAGAATGGTTAGCTATATAGCAACAGAAAAACCAAATTGGAAAAAAATATGGGAAAGTGAATTAGACACTGTCTGTTCTGAGCAACATTTCTTGGGAATTCAAGAAGTTTTAGCATCAGATTTGAAAGAAGATTTAGAGAAGGCAAAGGAAACGTTTGATTTAGTTAAACAATGCTGTGAAGAGCAAACAAAAAATCCAAGAACACGGACAGCTAAGCTTCCAATTCCAGAACCTGGTACTTTAGGTGTTGTAAGAGATGCTGTTTTTTCTGAAGTTCAGGCTTTAAATCCAGATCATAGTGTCAGAGTTGAAGCAATTGAAAGAGCTGAAAAGATGAGGTTGAAAGAAAGGGAGTTGGTTAACTCAAACGAATTTGAAGAAGAGTTAGGAGGATTTGTTGAAGGTGGTAAATTGAAAAAATCCGGTGGATTTGAAGAAGTTGAAAGAATTCGTCGTATGAAAGATGAACAAAATTTGAGAACAAGCTTTTCACCATTTTAATCTGTTTCTAAGCTCTTTTGTGTATTGATAATGCGTTGAGGGATTTAACTACTGATATTTTCATTGTAAGTAATCGTGCAATTTTTGTAGAAACTTAATATATTCTCTAGATTTCGTATTTTTGATAACAAAGATTTGTAAAAAGTTTCGGATGATTTCTTTGAAAGCATCATATGTCAACGAAGCACATTTTACATCATTCAAATTTTTATTGTTTTTTTGAACTGCTTCAATGATTACATTACAAATTTCTCTCAAAAAAGCTTCAAATTTAATTGAGGATGCTGAGTATTTTTTGGTTAACTGATAAAACGACTTTGCTGCGTTCTGTGTGATTATTGAAATTTGATTGAGAATTTGATCTTCAGAATTTAGGATTAGATTAACTGTATTGTACATCAAGGATTCATTGGTTGTCCAGATTATTCTACTAATTTGTTGATCTAAAAAACCAGAGTTGACATTCAAAGATGTCAAGTTGAATTCTTTGACAACTTCAAGTGTTTTAGTGTTGATATTATAACCACAAAAGGTAACAATAGTATTGTCTAATTTTGAATTTTCATTCTGCTTAAAATGGTATGATAATGTTTTTATTTTATTGATTTCAACACCATAATCTTCAAAACCTTTACTTACCAAATTAAATGATCTCATAATAAGGTCTTCTTTTGTTGATATGATCATAAAATCATCAGCAACCCGAAGAACTAAATTATTTTTTTTTTGTAAAAAATCAAACTTATCTTTCACCATTTGATCATAAACAATATTACAAAACATACTTGATAAATGAAAACCTTGAAAAATGCCATCTTTTCTGGTAAAGAAATCTTTGCCAATTCGAATAGCAGAGTCTTTCAATTCAGATTCAACAATTGAAACAATTTGAGATCCAGTTAATGCAATTGCTCTATCTTTACCCAGATTCAACATGGAAGGGTTTAATGGTTCGTCAGTAGTGAGTTTTATTTCATGCCACTTTTGAGTTTTCAATGTTGACAAATTAAATTGAGTGTAGGTTTTCAAGAAATATAATTCGTCTGGTCCAACCATATCAGAAACTCTTTGTATAACTTTGTCTATGGGAATCGTATCAAAGCACGTCTTGACATCAAACTTCAAGTAAAATA
Organism: Starmera amethionina; assembly: GCA_030573755.1. Lineage (NCBI taxonomy): Eukaryota > Fungi > Ascomycota > Saccharomycetes > Phaffomycetales > Phaffomycetaceae > Starmera > Starmera amethionina. Next base: position 135,781 of record JAJMDW010000004.1, read on the forward strand.
AGTCTGGTATTTCATTCTTGAACTGCTCTTTGAACTTGGCTAATCTCTTAGGGATATCTCGAGTAGACAAGAGAGGTTCAAAAAAAGATGCTTCATTTTTTCTTAAGCAAGTAAGTATATTCCTTACTGAGTTTATCTCACCAAACATATGTTCTTTGAAACTGACGTTATCCATAGAGTGATTTCCAAATGCTGGGACATTGATTACTCTAAAATCATTACCTTTCTTAGGCATCAATCTTAATGACCCTTTTTTGTAGACGCCGCTATTTTCAGTCTCTATCTTTGTGAGGAACTTCAATTTGTATTGGTTTAAAAACTCATCTGATAATCTGTTCCACGTTTTATGACGAAAAAATAGAAGTTCTTTCCCTGCAGGTAAATGAGTAATATGGAAGAAGCCTGTTAAAAGAAGTGAGATGAAATCCATAAACAACCAATTTAAAAACTCGGTTAACAACTGCTTTCTTTTCTCAAATTCATGAAATGATATTTTTGTCGAAGTCTCACCTAACCACTTAATATCTTTAATTTTGATTAGGTTCACTATCTCAGTCAAATTCATTTTCCAATCAGTTGAAGAAGTGATAAGCAAACTAATATGTTCAAATATGATTGATTTATTGGATGACGATCCGAATACTTCTATCGGGAAAACTTTATCTGTTATAATACAACAAAACTTAATCACATCTTTTTGATTAATTGCAAAATCAAGATTATCCGAAGGATTCTCTCTCTCTTTACAAATTTGATGTACAAGTAAAAAGTATCTGCATGACTGATGATTTTTTATAATTTTATCCAAAAGTTTTTTGAAATGAAATAATCTCCGTGTAAGCTTTGATGGATTCTTTTGACTCTTTATACTTTTTTTGAATATTATTCCAATAAGTTTTCTTCTTGAGTTTGGAATAGGATTCAAGTCCGTTGAAGAAGATGAGTGTTTATAGAGAAATGGTTTTATTGTAATGAACGAAGTTGGGTCTTTTTTCCTTCTATGATTGGTACTTAAGTTCTCTCCAAAAAGCTGAACCATTACTCCATCCTGAAGTAAAAATGCTTTATAACATAGCAATAGTTCACTGAAAACTTTGGGGCCTAAAAGTTGATGGACCTGGCTCCATACCCTTTTCCTTAAGAAAGAGGCTTTAAAATCAAAATGAGTTGGGGATAGTTTTGAGATAACTGAACCATCAAAAGGTAATTTGTAGCCATTGGTCAGAATATTGGTGTACTTGTGGTGCGTTAAAGAAGTAAAGATACATTGCTCAAGGGTAGTATTGAATGTCCAGTGATCCTCAGCATCGACGAATAAATGTCTCTCTGGTTTCTCTGCAATCACATAGACATTGGACAATAAATCTTGGATATCTGCGTTTTGGCAGGTGTCCAGTAAGCCTGAGTCAACATTAAAAGTGTGAGTCAGTGCATCTTTCAGTGAAACCATCTCATTCTTCATTGCCCGTAGTACATCAATCCTTGTAGTCCTCAATTCTCAACTGTCTACATTGACTGTGGTGATTCGTGACTGCAAGAAAATAAATTTGAAATTTGTTCTTTACCAATATGATTTTAAATAATAATACTCCAGAGTCCACGTACATAATTTCATAGGTTCTGATCTCAGATGGTAAAAAAAAAGGACAATAAGCTAAAGATAGACTACCGTGCCCGCATTATTGAAGATTGTCTTTTTCAGATCAAAGATCAATCGCTTGCGGATGAGTTAAGACTGGTGGATACATGGTCGATAAATCTGGAACCAAAGAACTCAGCCAAAGTGCTGCCTCTGATCAGAGAGTACGGTCCAAAAGACATTAATTTAGGCCATCTGAAAAGAATCAGAAAGCTTTCGTCTGGAGAGTTGTCTGTTGTGTTGTTTTCCAAAGAGCTCATTGCAGAAGAAGAACGAGTTAAAGACATTTTGAGGAAGTATTCTGTTGATTCCAAGGCTCTACAAACCAAATCTGTGCCGACAGGCGTGGCATCTACAAAAGCGCTAACGCTGGAGTGGAGCGAGAAGTACTGGCCATTGGTGTGGAAGGGCAATCCCAACGATCAACTTTTAAATGAAGTTGTAATTGATGTTAACATTACAAATAAATGGGTTGAATTCATTGCTGATAAAGCTCGATCTAATCCTAATCCAAAGCATTTGCCTATATTCAGTGTAATAGTTGATCCAGAAACAAACAGCTTGGTTTCGTCATCTATAGATGAACGAGATGAGCATCCATTATCACATAGTATAATAAATTGTATCACTAAAGTCTCAGAGTTTGAAACAATCAGAAGACGTGAGCATCCAGAAGTGCCGATTCATTATCTTTGCTTCAATTACCATGTCTATACCACACACGAACCATGTTCAATGTGCTCCATGGCTTTGATTCATTCGAGGGTTTCCAGATTAGTTTACATCAAACAGATGGCTAAAACTGGAGCTTTAAATCCAAATAGTGGAGATCATTATTGTATAAACAATCATAGAATGTTGAATTCAAGCTTTGAAACATGGGAGTGGCTCAAACCTGTTGAGCTACCAGCAATTGAAGCTGAAATCAATGCATAGTCATTTAAAGTCATCGATTGGTTTTTTATTAATAAATTTTAGTGCTTGATCAAATTCTTCCGATACAGCCCTGAACTGTTCCATGTTTTCTTGTGTACCTATTCTTTCAGACATCTCATCAATAAGATCGATGTGTTTTCTCAAAGTTTTCGAATGTTCTGATAATTCCCTCCTTTTATTTTCAAGTTCATCGTCAAGAATTTCGTTCAAATCATCTAATTTGTGATTAACAGTCTTAATTAAATCAACTTCTTCCAAATTTTCTAGCTCTTTATGTGATATTTCAGTGTCTGTATTGTCATTTTGACGAATAACATTTGACACAATCTCAAATCTTCGATCCGTGACTTTTTGCAAATGTTTATAAATGTGTTCAATAATTTTTGGATCTGTATTTTTAGGAAAGAGCTTTTTAAATTTTTCGAGTTTGAACACTTTAGAGAATTCTGTTCTCTGTAAAAGAAAATTTGAAAGTATTTCCTCTTCAGTCACCATTGTGATAGCTTTCTATCGATTTGTTGATGTTTTCTATGTTTTCAATGTTTTCAAAAAACAAAAAACAAAAAACATAAGTATGTACATAAATGGATTTTTATTCAAAAGCATATCAGTGAACACTGAACGCTGAACACTGATTCCTGAATAATATGTAAGTACATACAGCATTACGTCAAGAAAACAATTTACGTTAGTGAAATGTTGAAGGCATGACAAATAAAGTAAGTTTAGGTTCTCTTACTGTTTACAAATACTAGTGTGTTAAAGATACATTTGTTATTGTCGGTTGTCGTTAATATATAAAAGAAAAAAACAAAAACAAAAACAGTAAATCAATCATCTAAATCTTACATATTAATGGAGATCCAAACTTCTTTCTGAATGTCTCTTTTTATACGGTCTTTTCTTCGGATCATCGTTTTTCATTGTACTTCTTTTCAACCTTCTGCTGTTTCTAATTTTTTCAACTTGTCTTTTTTGGATCTCTTCCTGAGAAAGAACTTCAACAGTAGGAGCCCAGTCTGCCCCTAGCGCGTCTTGATCAAGTCTAATACCTGCTTGATATCCAAATGCAGACTTATTATCTAGTTCTTGAGGTAAACGTCCTTCAACAAAATCCTTTTTCAACTTCATTATGGCTTCATGTAAGCTATGAGCAATGGCTGGTAAAAACTCCAATGATAAACCCAAGTCCATTACAACATATTTAGCAAAATCTTCTGGTGTTATAGTTTCATTTGTCAAATCCCACTCGAATTTATCTTCGTAAAGCTGTTTATTTATATTGCAAGAAAGATCAATGATAACGTGCAAATCAATGTTGTTCGGTATCTGTATTGCTGCCAAAGCAGTATATTCTTCTATCTGTGATTTTATGGTTGATGCAATGAGTTGTTGGAAGGACAATGGAAGGTCCATATCCTCGCAAGTTATTAAAGCAAATTGTTCAGGAGTTATTAAAGTCTCGTTCAAGTTCCACATAACGAAATCCACAATTTTATGAAAATCACTCTCGACTTCAAGTTTGATAGGAATTAATACTTCTGCCGAGCTGCTATTAGCCGCTAATTGGTGGTCTGAAAAGACAGCATGTTTTGTTCTCACAGCTAGTTTGGCGTTCTGGCTGCTGTTGTTGTTGTTGCCATTGCCGTTCTGGTTACCACTCCCATTATTAATGCGATTAGGATACACAGTTGAGCCCACGCGCGAGCCGTACCCGCCTTCGTCGATGTAATTTGCGTCGTTGTCATCGTCAAAGAAGTTTTCTTCGAATTCTGCATAGTTGACGGTATGTTTTGTCCGCTTGTTGAGTCTCCCTGTAGTTGTTGTGACAAGAATCGACGTGCTGTCTCCTCTGATTCTGTTGTGAAAATTCGTGAACACTGCCTGTGGATAGCGCGTGTCCATCTTCTTTTTTCTCTTTTCTCTTCCTTTTACACTTGAAAACAACGAAAACACAGAAAAAGACCTAAAGTTTCACACTGTTCTTTGCCCTTTTTACCCGGCTGAAAACCTAAATCTGCCAATTTACAATTTACCCTGCGTTTTCTTTGATTAATTTTTAATTTTTAATGTTCAAATTGTCGACAATTCTGCCCACGCAACTAAAAAAATTTTCCTTTCCAAAAATTTGTTCTTCCTTTTCACACCTCATCGAACTCAAAATGTCTTACTCTCCAGAACAAATTGCTTCTCTCAACACCTTGTTGACCACACAATCTTACATTGACGGGTATGTCTAGTTGTTTTTCTTGATTCCTAGCAGCACAACGCCAAACAGATACACCCACATGCTATTCGTGCTTGACTTGCATCTCAGACGAGTTGTAAGACACCATGAGGAGATGATTCGAATTTGGATTTTTTATGATGATTAACATTGGTCCGTGTTTAAGACGTGGAGTTCAAGACCACAGAATGATATAAAACCCATTTTTTCACTTTTTCTGAATTAAATCCAATTCGAATCAAATCCTTATGTGATTCTGATTGGCATTCGGTGTAATACACCGCGCTTCAAATTCTTTAAAATTGAATTTTGCAAAGCTGAAATGTGAGATGTTCAAGGACCCATGCATATCTACATTTTTTTTTTTTTGTTTTCTGTTCTGTTTTGTATTGAAGCTTGTGAGATCTTGATTATTTGTTTTGATACTAACTATTGGCCACAGTAATTCTGCTACCCAAGCTGATGTTGCTGCTTACAAAGCTTTCCAAGCCGCATACCCAGCTTTTTCAAGATGGTTCAACCACATTGCTTCTTTTTCTGCTGAGTTTGATTCATTACCAGCTGCTACCTCTGCTCCAGCTGCTGCCGCTGCCGCTGAAGAAGATGATGAAGATGTTGACTTATTTGGTTCCGATGATGAAGAAGTTGATGAAGCTGCTGAAAAATTAAAACAAGAAAGATTAGCTGAGTACGCTGCTAAAAAAGCTGCTAAAGGTCCAAAACCAGCTGCTAAATCCATTGTCACTTTAGAAGTTAAACCATGGGATGACGAAACTGACTTAGAAGAATTATTAGCCAACTTAAAAACCGTTGAAATGGAAGGTTTAGTTTGGGGTGCTCACCAATGGATTCCAGTTGGTTACGGTATCAAAAAATTACAAATCAACTGTGTTATTGAAGATGACAAAGTTTCTTTAGATGACTTACAAGCAAACATTGAAGAAGATGAAGATCATGTCCAATCTACTGATATTGCTGCTATGCAAAAATTATAAGCTGTTGTTTGGAATAAAAGGTGTATACAACTTTATTAGTTTAATGAATTGAGTTTATTTTCTTATTTTCTAGCTAGTAAATTATTATTACTTTTCGAATATACGTTAATGTAGTTAAGACCATTTTACTGTTTTGGGTTTTTTTTACCCTTTCTCTTTTTTTTTGATTCAATTGTGATTATTCTGTACAATTTCAAGTATGTATATACATTGTACAATCTACTAGGGTTTTAACTTTTCGCTCAGACTTCCTCTTAAAAGTTGACTCTTCTTTTTTTTTTTTTTTTTCGTAGGGTAAAAGGCGCTCACTGAAATCAGTTACATACCTGGTTTTTCGGACTAGAACTGCTTTTGAATGATAAACAATAGTATAAAAAAGTACACTAAGGTGGTGGTTAATAGTTATGTTGAGTCTACATTTTTTTCCCCAGGATTAGATGCAGTATCATTAGTTTGCTTTTTCAACAAAGCAAGATGTCTTTCGTGAAATTGTTCTGGGTCCATATATATAATGTAATCAAAAGTCAAATGACTGAACAGAAAATTTTATTGAGTAGACAACAGCCAGAAGAACTGAATAAATAGAGCATCTGCGATATTGCCATCAAATGAAAAGTATGAAACATTTCCAGAATTGCATTATTCAAGAACTGCGATTTACGTTCAATCTTGAATCTTGAATCTTGATCAATGATCACATGATCTCGATTCTCAGCCTTGAAAGTTGAATTTGACACAATTTTTCGTAGTAAGGCCAGACAAAAAGTTGCCCTACCTAACTGATCTTTATTTTTCTTGAATTTACTAGAGCTGGGCCAGCCGCCAGAGTATTAAACTGAGTAGTAAGTACTAATACTCATGCAGATAGTAGGTAGTAGGTACTCATTGGGTACTCGGTAATCACGAGTACCGCCTGAGTACTTTCCAAAATAGACGCTACATAGTTAAAAACTTGAGTAAACTTGACAAAAAAGTTTGATACACCGGGTTATACCACCAAAATGCCAGTTTGTAATCATTATATAATCAAAGTACTCACGAGTCACCGTGACTCATGGGAGTGATGTGTACTCAGGAGTCCAGTGCTCACAAAGTACTCATTACATAAGTACTTACTACTCACTGGAGTAGTGGAGTACTCTTGGACCAGCTCTTGAGTTTAATCAAATAAAATTCTTTAAAATATGCCAAACTTTAGCTAGATACAACTCCTCAATAAAGCATTCAATTGCTTATTGAATTGGTAGACAGTGATTAGCAGGTAACAAGAGTATATAGGCCAAGTTTCACAAAGAAACCAGGTACACTGCTTAAGAAACTCTACAAAAATATTCATTTATTGTCCAAAAAATTCAAAAAATGAGCTCTTAACTATGTTAAATTCAGTGCCATTTTTAACACTTTTTTGTGCTAATTTCAAGAAAAGAAAGACACCACATATATACCATAGTTTCCTTTAAGGTCTACACACAACCATGCTACTCATATGTTTTTAAATCAAAACTCAAATTTCAGTTCTACGGATTTCTGCGGACTTTTCCCAAATTTTTGTTGTTTGCTTTGCACTATATAAGTTTGATTTTTGTTTTGTCCCTGATTCTCATTCAAACAACTAGAAAATCTATTCCGGATCCTAGCCATTCCTTACTTTCAAGAATATCTTCCCATTGTTTACCGGTTGTCCAACACTCGTTGATAACAGCTCCCAATGTACTAATAGTACCCATCTTAGCATTTCTATAAAGCACATCAATAAATTCTTGAAATTGTTGTTGGTGTAACTTATTGGTACAAACACTAGCAAATGTGAAAACAGGCCAAACCATTTGAGTCACATAAGGTGATGTACTATCCATGCTTTTGTAAACAAATGCAAATTCATTAATAAATCCCAGCACTAGATCTTTTCTATTTGGCTCGACTAATCTGTAGGCATTCATCAAAACTGCAATTGACCAACATTGCGCTGACTTCAGTTTATACTCAAATTCAATGATTGACATATCATCAGTGCAAACAACATAGTCTCTGTACTTCAGTAGATCTTTCTTCAACCGCTCAAATCTCTTTAGAATTTCAATTGAATTAACTAAACCATTAGAAGCTTTCAATTCTTTTCTCAAACAACACAAACTATAAATGCATTTGAATATTTCCCCAGGACATCCAATCAAACTGGCAGTAGATACAATATCGTCTTTAGTACCATACCAACTTTCTTCACAATACGGTAGTCTGCAATCTGCTGAAACAACGGATGAAATTGTGTCAAACCAAGCAAAATTGGTAATTAAAGTTGAACTTTCATTGACTTTTGAAAGATAATTCTTGAAATTTGTGTCTCGAGCAATTGAGCTTGCCAGTTGAAAAAACAATCTTAATAATGCAGATCGTCCTGATTCCAACACAGTAAACAACAAATGCACATGAATCAATAAAAGTATGACAAAAAAATTAGACCTTTGTTTCTCTAATGGCTGTTTCTTTAAATTGCTGATTATATTCTCAACATCTAGTTGTCCGTCGTCTGTTAAGCTTTTCAAATAATTAATCAAATACTCCATTGTGTTATTGATATGCGCCATTCCTGTGCTGTAAAATTCTTGTGCTCCTTTGGTTTCATAAAGATGTATACAAGAAAGTGCAATAAAACAACTTTTAGCAATTTCGAAATCACAATATTTCAAAGCCAATTGGGGCCATGGTGAGTTAGGATGAGCATCTAATAATGGAAGTAATTTTTTGAAGAAATGTTTCAACATCATATTCTCCTCCAAATGTGAAAGTTCGTCTGATTCAGCATTACTCATGTTATTAGTGCTCTCATCATTAAACAAATTTTGTCCGTTTTCCTTGAGGTTATCAATAAATGACGGTAACTCTTCATCTAAAACAAAAGAAGGAAAAAGATTCTGAAAGTTTTGAAATTCTTCAAAAACATTGAACTGCCTCAAAAGAATCGCTGTTTCATGATCGATGTCTTCATGTCTGGAAGTTTGAAATTTAATGTTTTGTTGGCTGCCTGTGACCATCTCTATCTTTTCCTTTCTATCACTTTCAGCCTTCATTGTTGTAGTTGTATTGTAATCTGATTCGCAGCTTTTATTTGAAACAATTTCAATGGGCTTCGGTTCGTTGATCAAATTTCCTATATTCTCATTATGAGCTACATTGTGATTTATATTTTGCTCTCTTTTAGCAAGGCTCTCCTGTAGCCTTGGCCTGCCTCTGAACCCATAAATGACTTCACCTTTAGAATTAGTTTTCAACTGTTTGCTATTTCTACTATCATCTGTATCAAAAGACAAACGTATACCATATCCTTCACACTCGATCTTGGACTTCATACAGTTGCCACATGCAGGCTTCCCTTCGTCACACTTCCTTCTTCTGTTTTAAATGCAAGTTAGTGGAGACAAATCTAAAGAAACAAAAGACAGTCAAACTAACCTTCCTTTACAGGTCCAGCATCCTGTCCTGACTCTCCTAATCTTTGACAGTTTTCCTGTCATTTAGCAATTATATATTGTGCAATAAGGAGATAAACTTTGGACTGCTCGAATAATACAAAAATATTTTTCATAATCAAGATTCAAAACAAGTATGTACATAAATAAGTTTTCGCTAAACACTAAACTTCAATAAGCTAATACTCTGTTTATCACAAAAAATCCAAATGTTTGAAACTTCTTTGAACTCTTTCCTGTTAGCTTTTGATGATTTCTTAACCCTTAAACTCAATGCATACCTTTTCAAGGTAGTTTTTCTATTATTTTGAAGGATTCAAATTCTTTACACAAGCTAACTTTGGCATCATTTGGGATTTGAAAATTGAAAATTGAAAGATATTAGGGAAGCCCCAAAACGCTCTACATATGTATACTAAGTATAAAGCTAGTAGATAACAAAAATATTGAAATACTCCGCAAATATCCGCAGAACTGAAATTGGGGTTTTGAGTTTAAAGACATATGACTAGCATCGCTGTATAACCCTTAATATGAACTACGGTATGTACTATGGTGTCTCTCTTTCTCTCAAATTCGCTCAAAAAGGTGTTGAAAAATGGCACTGAATACCACAATTAAGAGCGTTTTTATCGAAATTTGTTAGGTCAAAAAAATATTTTGCGCAATTTCCTCAAAAATAGTAGGAACTTTCTAAGCGTTTCAGGCTAAGTACTCCAACAAGATCCTTCTAGTGAGAAATCTTGGTAAATTTTTCAGGATTCAAATTTTAATAACTCAAAAAACTGTTGATTTTACCATAGTTAAGAGCTCATTTTTAAAATGGTTTAAAAAAATAAATATTTTGTAGCATTACTCGGTGTTATATTTTGGTTCCAACATGTTCAATATACAAAAAAATGCTAAATCTTACAACTTCTAGAAATTTAAATTGTTCTAATCGACTTTGTGCACTTCTTGCAAATAAATCCAGTTTAATACATACTTATTGTAATTTCTTTAAAGATAACCGTACAAAAACCCTTCATTAAGAAATGCTTCTTGTTTACATAACCATCTGGCTGCTAAAACCGAAACATAATTTTACTTAAGCAATCCCTTGTCCTTATAACTAAATAAATGCATTTTAAATTGTAGAGTGGCATTTTATTTGCGTTATATTAATTGCTTATGTATGGGTAAAAAAACTGTGATGTGCTTTAAAATAAAAACATCAATCAAACATTAAATGTCTAGGAAAGAGGAAAGATTGTGTTATAATATTATAGCTTCAAAGCGTTTGATTCTTGGCCAAATATGGTTTTTATTTGTGAAATAAAAAAAAAAAGCCGCAATATATTTTTTCATCCAAGCTGTGTTTTTGAGAAAATTATTTTAAAGATGACGTTTACACTCAAGTTTAAGAGCCCTTTGATATACCTGTAGGATCCAGATTGCAAAATATTATTTTCTCAAACATATATTCAAAAAATTTCTCCATTACTTTGGTGATCTTAATTTTTTTTTGCTCCTGGCAGAATACTGTACTTACTACCATCTAAGCTTAAATTTGTTTATGTCCATTGCCTAAAGCTGCTAGCATAATTATGTAAGATGAGGAATCTCCATCTGTGATATTACTTATTATTACCCTGATCTATCAAAGTTCATATTAATTAGCTTTAACAGTGAAATTCAGTTCAACTCTGTGCAAAAGAATGAAACTTTAGTTAAACCATATTGTGCAACGGTGATTTTAATTCGATTGTATGAAGTCAATTCTCTAACGACTACAAAAACAAAAACTTAGAAACTCAAAAAAATATGATTTGTTACATTTAAGAGACTAACGCAACCGCAGTTTGAAATTTTCTCGTGACATTCGATATGGCGATTCTCAAATTTGCTTTAATCATTTCCATATTCCTTTAGTATCCTGATAATTGATTCCAGAATCAGTTCGATTTTACCAAATTAAACAATCTTTTGCTTAACAAAAAAAGACCTTAAGTGTTTGATTTGCCAAAAGCAAGCAGCACTCAATGCAACCAATTGAACGATAGACCACAAGACAACACGACTATTTGTTGATTCACTCTGGTTTCTGAAAAGTGCTTCTCTTTCTCTCATGAGTTCTTGTTCTCTTCTGATATCTGCCAATTTTCTGTTCAAAGATTTCACTCTTTCTGTCAAAGCATTCACTTTACCTGATTTTTTACTGTCCAAAGAGTCAGTTTCACCGATTTCAAAATCAAGAGTAATTTTAGTCTTTATTTTAGCTAACCAACCTTGTGATTGAGGTTGTAGACAAATTCTATGTTCGCCGCTGTCGATTGCAGAGAAAGTGAATTCTCCTGTTGGAGATCCTTTCTGATGGACAACTCTGTGGTTATCATCAAACACTTCCTTTGAATCTGGGTCAGTAATTCCTATGTGAACAAAAAAAAAAAGCAGTGCAATCAAACGAACACTCCTCATCTACTGATCCAACTTACTTCCACATCAAGAACTACACCTAATTCTCTGGCTCCTGCATCTGTGAATTCATTGGTGTTTGGGTCAAAAGCTTGGACTTTATAATGACCTTGTAATAAAGTACCTTGTGAAAGTTCTTTAAAAAAACACTTTCTTTCACCTCCTGTTGCGTAAAAATAGAAAGCACTTGTTACCGACAAGTAAAGTGATATGACAAGAAAAAATTGCATGGCTATTTGGATGTTGAAACCCCTAGAGGTAGTTCGAGCTTTAGAATTTTGGATCAAGTTGAGTTGACACGTTAATTTTTTTTTTTTCAGTTGCAAGTTGCCCAATGCCAACCAAGTTCCACACGGTTTTTTGTTACAGGCACGCAAAACTGTAGTTATGGTATGTACATTATTTTTTTTTTTTTTCATTACAATCTAATCAGAATAAAAACCGACATTATCAACTAGTAACCAGCGAATTGGTTGAAGACTGAGATTGAAGGTTACCAGCTGCATCGATGAATTTAGGGCTTTTAGACCCGTTTGCGGTGTTAAAGGAGTACCCAGAAACGCTGACGCATGCCTTGAATTTTGGGCATTCGGTGTTTATCAAGTACACAAGGAACGGTGACTATCTCGCCTCTGGATTGTCCAGTGGTACCATTGCCATCATTGACAACGATACTAAAAGTGTTATAAAAGTCCTTAACAGTCACACCAGGCCAATACAATCCCTTTGTTGGTCTGACTGTGGCCGATATTTACTTTCCGCATCAAGAGACTGGAAGTGCTTGTTGTGGGATATGGAAACATCTGAAATTATTTTAGAGCGGAAATTTGATGGTCCCATTTGGAATGCTGAGTTGAATCCTAACAATCATAGAGAATTTGTTGTTTCTTTACTTGATGATTCTCCAAAATATGTTACTGAAAACAATGAAGTTAAAGCAATCCAAGAAGATAAAGTATTGGTTTCAACGTTCCATCCCAATGGTGAATATATTTTTACAGGTACCACAAAAGGTGTGGTTAGTATTATCTCAACCAAAACTTTTCAGGTTCTGTTCGAACAAAAAATAACGTCTTCCAACATCAAGAACATAATAATTTCACTGAATGGTAGAAAGTTAGCAGTCAACTCATCGGATCGTATAATAAGACAGATAATACTACCAGATTTCAGTACCGATCCTGAAATATGGGAACTGGAAATAGAACATAAATATCAAGACCTTGTTAATAGAATTCAGTGGAACTCTATACTATTCAATTCCAACTCAGAATATTTAATTGCGTCAGCTTATGGATCCTCTCATGTCATTTGTATCTGGGAAACCTCTATGGGCTCATTGATCAAGATTTTAGAAGGCCCAAAAGAAGAGTTGGTGGATTTGGACTGGAACTCACATAAATGTATAATTGGAGCAACTGGTTTGGATACTGGTACCATTTATCTTTGGAGTTTAGTTATTCCACAAAAGTGGAGTGCACTAGCACCTGATTTTGTTGAAATTGAGGAAAATATAGAATATGAGGAGAAAGAAGATGAGTTTGACATAGTGCCCGATGACGAGATGAATCAAAAACAACTAAACCAAGAAGATAAGTTTATTGATATAATAACTAAGGAGAAATTAGACGCTAGAGGAAACAAGCTTGATAGATCATTCGTGATTGATGTTGGTTACAAACAACTTGATCAGGTTATTGATGATTAGTGTCTTAATATTTTTTGAACTCAAAGTTGCAAAGATAACTTAATATCTCAAGTTTGAAGTTTCTTTCAAGATTAAGAGTTAAGGTGCTTATTATTTATATTTGAAAAATCTTCAATTTTGACAATGTTAGTGGGTGTGGTTGTCTTGGTGAGACTAACTACAAACCTTTTGAGTCCACTCTTTTGCTTTCATAAGCATCCCTTTCATAAATGACTTAGGTAGTGTGTGTAACTTAGTGGCCTTTGATTTTGTTTTGGGTGGTTGCTGAATAGGCATTGCCAATTTCAAATATATTTTCACTAGCTGATGGACATGAAATTTGAGTCTTGACGTTGAAATCTGTAGAATGTTGTAACTGGCACAAAAAGTCTCATTAACAACACTTCTCGATTTGTTTATCATATAAATCAGTCTAACTCACAAGTTTCTGAACTGAGAAACTTTCGAAGCCAACCCATCACTGCTACAATACATATATTTATTGCTTAAGGTTTTCTATGCTTATTTACAAGATTTTGATATCCTGCTACAGTGCTACAGTGCTACACTACAGTAGCTGTTTCGATTGGAATCATTGTGTCACAACTCACGACTCACTACTCACGACTCACAGAGTTCGAGGCGCAAACATTGTTTCTCACAGCTGGTCTCAGCTTGGTGGTCCTGAGTCCTAATTCCTAACTACAGATGGATCATGGTACATATTAAATGTAGTACATTCTCAATAGTATAGTGCTCGCAACTCGCAACTCGCAAGCTTAAAATCTGACTTAAAACTGAAAAAGGGTCTAAAACTCAAACGAGCAGGACTGACAGTCATTGGTCGCCCTGTCTACCAAATTAAAGACTTTTTCGCAGGCACAATGTCGAATTATAAGACACAAAAATAGAGTGTAGAACAAGCTTTGTGTCCCAAGCTACTGTGTTTAAGTACTGAGCCTCCCAATTTAATTTGAAATATTTGTTACACTCCTGTCCTTAATCCAATCACCTGTCAGTATTGCAAAACGCTCCCTCAAACTACCATATGTTAAATGTTTCCTGCCAAAACGTCAAAAATGCTGCCAAATTTCAAATAATTGCAGATCATGGAGCCCTGGTAACGTTACTGAATACGACAAATTACACTACTAGGCTCCAGCTGATTCTAGATAATAATATTACTAGTCTCGACTCTCGACTTTCTTGACATCCGACAGACTGAAAGTCTGTGCTTAAAGGGTAAGCTTGAGTAGGGCAGCACTAAGCAGCATGATTTGATTTGGTTTTGTTTTTAGGTTTATTCTATTTAAACCCAACTGTTGCCCAACTCCCTCTCTGCTTCTATATCTGTTCTTACAACTGTGCTTATCACCTTTTCCAAAAACTTCTGCTACCGGTACAATCACTACCACTACCAATTCCAGGTGCCTACACAGTTCACACAGAGATCCGCCGCCACCAGTATTGTCCTTGTTTCAGCTCGATCGTGTCAAGAGAGAGAATCAAAGAGAAAGAAGTTGAAGTGTCATAAACATATTTCCTCTCTTGAAATACAGTATCAAACCATCATTTACAGCACTTTCAACATTTCAACCATCAACATTTACTCCTTATTGCCACGATATATATAGTCGTTTGTCTCATCAAAAATGGTAAGATCTATAATTCCTTACTTTATAGTATTGCCCTTGAACTTTGAAACTAACATTTAAAATTCCAGAAGTCCAATGATCAGAGTGCCAATACATACAGCACACCATCTACAGCAGCTAAGCATCAGCAAAACCTTTCAATTAATTCAATTTCCTCAATAATTGAGCCTACAACGCCATCCGATCTGGGTTTGAGTGAAAATCATATTGCTTTCAGTCCAGTGTCATCTTCAATCTCTAACAGTGGCAACTTCTCTTTCAACAGTCTATCTACCAGCCCGGTGTCTGTTTTGAACACAAATTTAGGAGGAAACACTTATAGAGCTCGATTCAAGTCGTTGCCGCTGGTCAATGAACTGGAATTTAAGTTCAACCAGTTGAGTGTCAATCCCCTTCATGAGACTCAACCAAATACTGTTATGACAACTGCAACTCCAGTCAACCCCAAATCACTTTCGTTCAGCGGCAGTTCGAATCCCTTATCACAACCTTTTTTTCATTCTTCTTCTGTTTATGCAAGCACTGGAACTGCCTCTGCCATTGCTTCTGCTCCTGTTCATTCACAACAATCTCGCATCAATGCTCCTGCTCAATTACAACAAAGCTTTATTTATACACCACCATCAACAAACAATTATAACTTTCACAATGGAGGCAATTCAGCTTCATCATCTGTTTCAAGTTCACCAACAGGCTCCTCCAATAAGCAATCTCTGTTTTCATCAAGCTATTCCGTGGGAAATTTCAAGAATCATGATGAGTTGAATTTGATTCCTTTTGAAAAGCTGGATGTTTTAAAATTATCAATGGATCAATATGGCTGTCGTTTTTTACAGAAAAAACTTGAAAGTGATCCATCTCTTTCAGAACTTTTGTTTAGAAAGATATTTAGCAATTTGATTGAACTGATTGTTGATCCATTTGGAAATTATTTGATTCAAAAATTAATTGACTATTTGAATGAAACACAGATTGATTTATTGGTTAAAAAAATCCATTTATATTTATACTCGATTTCAATCAATCAGTATGGAACAAGAAGTTTGCAAAAAATTATTGAAAAAGTCTCGAATTCTTACCAAATTGACTTGATAATTGTCGGGCTACAAACCTCAAATCATACTGCTATAGGGCTAAAGGCCCCTATGAATATAAAGAATAAAGTGAACTTTAATGACAACAAATGTACCATTAATGAAAATGATAAGATCAAAAATATAGATCAAAATACTAACAATAATATTGTTAACTTGATTAAAGATTTAAATGGAAATCATGTTATTCAAAAATGTATTTTTAAATTTCCACCGGATAAGTTTCAATTTATCATTGATTCTATTTGTATTGATAATAACATCGTGTTGATTTCAACTCATAAACATGGTTGCTGTGTCTTGCAGAAGCTTCTAAGCAATTCCAATTTCAATCAAATAATTGAAATCTCAAAGAAAATTCTTAACTACTTGAATGAATTGATAAATGATCAGTTTGGAAACTACATCATTCAATTTTTCTTAGAGTTGAATTTTAAGAACTATAAGGGATACAACAAAGACATTGAATTACTCATTGATATCTTTTTCAATAAAATTCACTCTAACTTGATCCAATTATCATGCTTGAAATTTTCGTCAAACGTTATCGAAAAGTTCATAAAGATCTTAAGGAACAACGCAAAATACAATTACTTATCAGGAATAATTAAAGTTGTTAATCTAAACTTTGATACAATAATTAAAGATAAGTTTGGTAATTATGTTATTCAAACCATCATAGATCAATTTCATGATATTTATGAGCTGACTGTTGATTTCAACACTTTAATGAGAAATGTTAAAAATTACTTACCAATCATCAAAGCAACACCATATGGAAAGAAAATACAAATTAAGATTGATCAAATTGAATCGAATTATGTCACAACCCCCAATGCAATTTCTTCAAGTAATGCAAACTTAATCAATCATATTGATAGCTATTCGAAGTTGAACAATAGTATCAATGATGGTGTCAAATTCAATAACAATATTATTACTGCTACTACCATGAACGCTGGTGTAAGCGGCAGTATTAACAACTATCCAATCAATGGAGACTTTGCTCCCTCAAATAATGCACACACAGTCACAGCATCAAATGCATCAAATCAATTTGGTAATGGTTATCACTATTACCACACTAACAACATTAGTATCAACCATGATTATAATGAGTACAACAATTACAATAATGATAATTACAATAACAATGTTTTGAATACTAGCAATAATATACTCAATAGCTCTAATAACATCAACAACTGCAATTATACAACAACTTATGAATAGAAGGTCATGAATAGTGTGAGATGAACTTTATTCTTATCCGGTGCTTTGTTTCAACCTTTTAATTTGATCGATTTTTCGAATAAATATATAAAAGAATAAATGGTAATGTATTTTACTTGACAGATACTGCCTTACTGGAAGTCTTTATCTTTTCATAAGACCAAATGTATTTTTTTTCCCCCAAATGCATATATTTCATCATATTGATTATTAAAATGAACAGCGCTGATGTTTTCATCAAAATTGATTTTATTTATTGGTAATTCGTTGCTCAACTCAAAAATTTCAAGAGAGTTTTTGAATTGTATCATAAAATGCTCATCATTCAAAACATTTATGCTTTCCTGATTGAAACAATCTTCAATGTATTTTGAGCTTTTGAAACCTTTAACACTATAGCAGAAATCTTTTCGTATATCATAAAGCTTTATATTTGACTCCCCCAATGAAGAAACTATGATTTGATTATTTTTACAATTTTTAATGTTGATAACTGCGTTTTTTCCAATTTTGAACCCTTTGAAGTTTTTCTTATAATCTTGACGTGTATCCAAAATTTTAATATTTCCATTTCTATGACCTACCACGTACAAATTTGAATGTTCCAGATTTTCAATTGTTAATACTTCTTTTGAAAATATTGAATTTCTTTTATTTTTCAATAAATCATATTCAATTAATCCATTGTTTGTGCAAAGCTTCAACGTCTGTCTATTAAATCTATCAGTAATAGAACTATTAAAATATTCCTTTGGCACTGGTAAAATATCTCCTGAATGTCTAAATTTGTTTAAGGCATGATCATAATTTAGAATTTGAACTCTGCTTGTACCTTCTATATCACCAAAAAACGTTCTAAAAGTTAGATTTGTTTGCTCGTTTGCTTGAACATTTCGAAGAAAACAACTTGTAGCACTTTGTGATGTATTGTGATAGGCTATAGATAAAGAATGTGTGTTGTGATTAACACCATTACTTATTCCAAATATATTTTTGACGTTACTCTCTGAACTAAACTTTTTAACTGTATAAATTTTATCATTAGAGTTCAAACAAATATAATCATCAAAAACATTAATCTTTGATAGTTTATCATGAATAGTTTCGTTGATTTTTATAGAATCATATTTTTTCAAATTTGAAAACTTGAAGGTTAGCAACTGAGATTGATGAAAATAAATTGGTTTTTGCTCTATTTTTGTATTAATGCTAACTAATTTCTCAATCCTTGGTATTTTGTAGTTATTTACCTTAGCATTCGAAATATTTTCATCAAAAACTTTGGCTTTGTTATTCAATTTTTGTTTTTTTATATTTGATTTGGTAAATTTAAGCTCTGATCTTGTCGAAGAGCCAGAAGAGTCAATTTTGAAATACTTTTTCTTTTCTGGATCAAAGTAAAATCCAGGAATCTCAGAAATCGCCATGGTTATGTTACTGTAATTTGTCGTTGTTGTTTTAAAACACTGAAATCAAAATTTGATAAATTTTTGATTTTTACAGATCCATCAACTGTAAACAAAAGAGTTGACATATTTTAAGATCATGATATGATGGTGTAAGTATTCAGGTATAGCACGTACACAACGGAGAACTCAAAACACTGTAAAATTCACACAAAGAGAAATTTATGGAAATTTCAAGTTGCATAAGAATCAAGTATAAATAGAGGTGATTGTCCACCTGATTGTATAGTTAATATAGAGGCTGAGGAATAATAACAGCAGTTCAGCAGCTACGTGTTTTAGTGATTGGAACAGTAGTGCATGTAACTCAATTATCAGTAATATTACACAGATCCACTTGTCGTCTCAAGTTTACGTTGCTCACTACGTTAAAAGTGTTATAAGTAATAATTAACTTGGAGCTTCACTAGTTTATCCAAAGGTTAATTATTTTTAAACACTAAAAAAAGAAAACATAAAGAATAGCAGCTACAGAAATTAAAAAAAAAAATTAATATCTTTAGTTTTCAACTAAATGGTGAAGTTCATAAATTCGTAGAATAAACAAATAAATGCTCAATCTAGTTAAACTCAAAAGGTATACTTGGATCCTTATATCTATTATCCAATGAGCTTAAAGTTGGTGAAACAAGGATTTTTTTTTTGGTATTAGCAGTAATATCTGAAGAGTTGATTTTACTATTTGGGACGTCCTTTCTGCATAAGGGACATGTAGAGTTTGTCACCAGCCATTCATCAATACATGATTTTCCAAAAATATGTTCGCATGGTAGTTGAACTGGGATATGATTTGGAATTAGATTATCTTCATCAGTTTTTTTGATAAATTTTTTGGATTGCTTAGTTGGAACCGGATCAGTTGAAAATGGAATTGGTGGATCTGAGCTTGATTCCGAGAATCTTTGATTCAAAATGTCTTCTGGACTCAATTTTATTTCTCCATCTTTAGGGACGCCTTTGTAAGGTTCGTAACAAATTGGACATGAGTTTTCAGATGGTTTGACTTTCAGTGGATTTATCTTCTTCATGTCTTTTGCTGTTATGTAGCGATTATTTTTCTGTATCTGTCTTGGAATGCTTGTGAAAATAGTTGCAACTGGTGGTGTAGCGTTCGTTCCTCTTGTAATTGTCACGATTTCAGGTCCGCCAAAAAAGGCATCTCTTGTTATATTTTCCATCACCTCTCTCATCATTGTGTTGATTTCAAACGATTCCTCCATGTTATTGTTCTCCATTTCTTCTGCTCTGTGGATATGTGAATAGGCTGAACTTAAGTCGTCTGGAAGTTAAACGTTATTTCATTGATTTGAAATACACCAGAATTTCTACAATTTCAATTTTTGTTGGCGTTTATTTTTGACGACTGTATTACATACATATAACCTGCCAGTGGCCACCTGGTAAACTAATGTATTTACATAAATGCGAATCTGAGTCGACTTTGATAATAATTGGATTACAAGTATTGGGATCGTATAGAATCCACCATTTGCTTCTGTTGTGGTGGGAAACTGGCGATTTCCATAGGAGAAAGCTGTAAAACTTGGGCAATCATCTGGGCTTCGTTTGAATCCAATTTCAAAAGTTTTTGTTGTGTACGTAGAGGTAACAATGGCCATGGAGAAGATACCTGTGGTTGTGGTGGCGGTACCATGTTGTTGTAGATCTGTTTCTGTGGTGGAGACTGATAAAATTGAGGATGCGCTTGAGAAGCAGCATGTTGAGTAAGTTGTATAGCCTGTGTAATTATATTAGCGTCAATTAATCCCATCAAAATCATGGATTGTACAACAGTGACTGGGATGTCATTTGACATTTTGAACACTTGTTCCACTGAGTTTATATCAGAAGAAATCATGTTCTTCAATGTTGATAAAAGCTCGATCAATTGAACAGGAGGAATTGATTTTAAGTTGGAAGATATTTTATCAGTAGCATCAAAAGCTTGTGGGACAAATGCAGGTAAATAGCTAGAGGCCTTTGCCAGCACCTCAGGCATTGGTTCTTCTTTCTTAATTGGTGGAGGAGTATTATATGGATTATTAGTATTATTATTATTAGTATTACTCAATGGATTGAATCCACTATTGTTATTGTTTGTGGTACCAGCATCAGCATTCATTTCGGAAGGCAACTGGACATAATAAGGCAAAAAGTTTCTGCTTAATTGAAGCAAAGGTCTATTACTTTGAGAGCCCGATCTCAACCCTTCTTTAGATAATTCGACTCTTAATTTTCTTTTAGGCCCCAATCTAATTTCAGATAGTAGTTTCAGTGCATTTTGGGCTTCTAAAGGATCAGAGTACTCAACGAAACAAAAATTTTTCTTACCAGTTGGATCAATTCTAGTTCTAACATCAACAATTTTCCCACTTCCTGCTACAACACTTTGGATGATTTGTTCATTCCAGTCTGCGGGTAAATTACCTACATAAACGACACTCGATGCACTCAAGATTCCAGCAGCAGTAGGTTCGTGGACTCTTTGATAGTCGTTCTTGATTTCTGTGTTGTTGAACCTGGACATGTTTTTTTTTTTTAATTTTGTAAGGTGAGGGCCAGTTTACTCGTATTTTCTAGGTGTATTTACCCTCTGGCTTTCGTTCACTTCGTAGCTCTGTCGTTCCAGCAGCGTAGAGACCAGTTCTAACCTCTTAATGTTGGTTTATTTGATCAAGTCGAAAGAAGCTTATAAATTACTAGGGTTTTCGCTCAAACTTCGTCTTCATTTATTTTTTGTAGGGTAAATAGTTGAAATCAGTTACATTGGATTTCAGACTGTGTCGGATGTCCCCTAGGCTCCTAGAGGCTAGAACTGCGTTTGAATAATTTAAGCTATACTATGGAAATTGGGTTGAGTCTACAATGTACATCAAAGACAGCTTGAAGAACTAATTTTAAAGAAACAAAACAAGATGAGGTTAGGATTAACACCCATCTATTACCTAATAAACCACTGTTTTAGATCTAGCTACATGGATCACATGATCTCAGGGAATTTGACGCACAAGGATTTTTAACGAAAATTAAGAAAATCCATCTTCGACGACTTTGACAGATTTGAGAGCCTTACTCAGCATGATTTATAAGCAGTAGCATAAGAATTTGGAGCAATTTTGACGAAGATACAACATCAAATAACTCAGTTAAAACTTAATATACATGACAATAAAAATATGGTGGTTGATATGGGATACTGATACCTGTAAGAGCCTGGTGAAACTTTTATAACGTAAATATCACCTAAACTGAAGGTTTTACAAATTTACATTTAATGAGGATATAGGTAGGTACAAATGGGTAATATAAGCAGATATTGATACAATTAATGGTTGCTATACATGTGGAGTCGTGGACAATCTATCTAAGTCATTGTTGATCATTAAAGCATCAAGTAAAATTTGAAGCCATTATAGGTGAAATAAAAATATTTGATATCATGTTATAACTCAGTGTTCTACCATAATGAGTGGAATTTGATTGTAGTTATGGGTTCATATAGCTTGGAAATACCAATTGAAGTCATCTAGCTGGCTAAAAACACATAAATGAAGCAATTCTGAGCTAATTTAACTCTATTCAGATTTATCTGAATATGCTTTTGTTCGCTCAGACTTCGTCTTCGCTCCCTTTCCAGTCTAGTATTAAGACTAAAATTTTAAATTTTAGTGAACTTCTAGTTGTTCCACAAAGCAAATAGCAATGAAGAATAAATTCTGTCTGTAGAGCAATGTGGGCATTCAGAATTACTCATTATGATAATCATATCGAATTTTTTCAACAGTTTTGTCATATTAGTGATAGTTAACTTTGAGTTTTCTCTATTTGCAGATAAAGAGTTTGTTTAATGAATTTATCACTCATTTTTCAATCTTCTTCATCTGTATCACTATCATTATCATTTTCTAACTCATATTTTGAAGATAAATTTCATTCAAATTTTCCTCGTTATTTAATCCTATTCTCTTGTACTCCTTATCGTTCACTACTTCTAATATTTGGATAGGTACTGCTGTATCGGATTTAATTATTCCAAGTACTGAAAGGTTTCTTTCCATAGAATCAAGTAAAGTTTCTGAAGTGATTGTATTAATTTCACTTAAATCACCGTTCATTAGTTGATTGTATGTTCTGGAAAAGGCGGAAAATTCTGAGAAATTTCTAGCAGTTTCAACCAACTCATTATGCATTTGTTGGTGTATCAAGTCTCTTTCCGCTAGCGCAGCTAACCTGGTTGAGAGGCTATTGGAACTTTTGGTTCCTTGACACAATCCACTAATGTTCTTTTTTGATTGGTGGCGTCGGTGTCAAAAATTGTCTCCAGTTTTGAGACTCATCACAGCTAATTAAATGACTTACAGTGTCAGTTGGTTGATAATTAAATCATATATTGAAAAAGATTTAATTATGATAATTGTGTCAGATTTTCAAAAGTAAACAATTGTCAATCATCTATCTGTATCAAGTGAATTTCTGAAAATGGATATTTTATTATTTTTATTTTTAGTTGATTCTATTCTAAATATATAAACCTTATGAACCTTAGTGAAATGTACGGTAATAAAGTAAGTATCATTCAGATCAACTTCAGAAATTTTTAAAGAAAGTTAACGGGCCAATTTTTAGCAAATCATTAAAACGTCAATTTTTACTAACAAAATTGGCATGATTTTTGTCGAAATTTTCAGTTTTTTCAAAAATTTGCTCTTAACTATGTAAAAATGGTCATTTTTGCCAACGATTTTGAGCAGCTCACCATTTGAATTTAAAAGATCTGAAAAGACCACAGAGATCGACTAGCCAAGTACTACAACTCTACGTTTTCAGTTAAGTTGCCACATTAATTTGAAATTTTTCCAATTCCCAGTTTACCCGGTGGGGCGTTATATTATATTTTTAAATAAGCATAGATCGATGGAGAATCTACAGACTACTGTGGTGCAAAGAATTGATTTAAGAGCTTTTACTGAGTGGACCGTGTATCTCAGAGTATCTGGTTGCCGTAGACCCCCTTCCTGGCGTTTTCTTTGATCTCAAGAATGGAATTGCGCTGGCCTTCGGGCAAGCCTTCTAGTTCAGAGTCTGGGATCTGGATCACCTGTTTGATCAGTGCAATCTGTTCTGGGTCCAGTTGTTCAATTTCAGCACCATTATCAGTATTATTTGCTAATACAGTTTTGTTAGTGTTATTCAAAAGAAGCTCAGAGATCTGTTCTGGTTGAGTTTTACCAGTTAGCAACAAAGTTTCCACAATTGCATAAGATAATTGAGGACATTGGGAGAGCAATTCATCAAACAACACTGGGTTTCGCATGGCCATGGTCTTGCAATCTGTTATAATGTTTTGGAGTCTTGTTTGGTCAAAGGACAGGAGTGTGTTCGAAATCGAATCAGAGAAGCTTTGCTCATTTTGCAATATAAGACCAGCAGGCAATGGAGGTAGGCCGTCTTCGGGTTTCTTTTGTGTGAAATTGGTATTGGTGCTTGTCAGTGTATCGTCTGAAGAGAAATCACATTTGATGTGTCTATTTCCTATGCTATAATTGTTTAAGTTTCTAACAGCAGAAGATGCAGTTTCAATGTCAGAGTATTCAACGAACGCATATCCTTTTGATTTTCCAGTCTCTTTCTCGAACATCATCTTCATGTTTACCACAGGACCAATAGACTGTGCAATGTCTAGCACTTGCTCTTCGGTCTGGTCGAAAGGGATAGACCCAATGTAGATGACTTTTCTAGGTATCTTTTCAGACATTGCAAAAAATGGACTTAGTAAATATCTGGTTGGTTTTTTTCAAAAGCCTCGACTATTTCAATCTTATGTCGCTCTTCAGGTACCAAAATTGTTTCAGTTAAACTGTAAATCGACAGCTGTTTCCAAAAATCAGATATGTAGTGTAAGTTACAACTGAATATTCGTTAAACGGAAAACATAAAAATAAAAATAAAATTAAAAATTAAAAATTAAAAATTGTGGAAGTTTTGAATATTTTCCACCATAATTTAACGAAGCTGTTATTCTCAACGGCAAAAGACAAAAGACGCAATGGACGTGAAGGAAATCAAGACATGCGCAATCAGTTTGGACAAGGCCAAGGATGATCAAACCATTTTGAAACTACTCCATCTTTTGGAGCGCAATGTGAAGCCTACTGAGCAGCTGCTAAGGGTATGTGTGCTTACATGCTGTTGTTATTGATGTTGTTTTAATATCTGATGACAGCTAAATTCTAGTAAATCTTAAGACTAACACGTTCCAGGAAACCAAAGTTGGTATCATTGTTAATAAACACAAGGTCTCCGCCAATCCAGAGGTGAGTGGACTAGTCAAGAAGTTGATCAAGAACTGGAAGGATGAAGTTGGTAAACAGAAGAAATTAAGGTCCGCCGCAACCAGTTCTGCTTCTGGTGCCACTGGCGGCTCGTCAAATACCTCCAAATCACAGTCACCAGCAAACTCCACGGTCAAATCTGAAGCTGGTTCTTCTAGTGTAAAGAAATTTGTTTCCAATGGACCTAGAAATGCTATCAATGACGGAGTTAAAGTGGATTTTTACCAAAATAAAACTAGAAACAACGTTGTTTCAGCTCTATATAATGGTTTGTGTATTGATTCAGAACATCCGGTTGATGTGATATTGAAGATTGCCAAACAAATCGAGGTGGAGGTTTACAACAGTGAAAACCTGGATACAGCTAACTCTAAATATGTTCAAAGATTAAGAACTTTAACCTCTAATTTGAGACAAAAAAACAATCCAGAATTAAGAAAGAAGATCAATAATGGAGACATCAGTCCAAAAGAGTTTGTCAATATGAGTCCCAAAGATATGGCACCAGAATCTTTGAAAAAAGAATTGGAAGAAATCAAAAAGAAGAATTTATTCAATGCTCAAGGTGCTACGCAAGAAAGGGCCGTTACAGATAGGTTTACATGTGGTAAGTGTAAAGAAAAGAAAGTTAGTTACTACCAACTACAAACCAGATCTGCGGATGAACCTTTAACTACTTTCTGTACATGTGAGAATTGTGGTAATAGATGGAAATTTTCATAACTTTTTTTTCCCTTGCTTCGTTCGCAGACATCAATTACTGTTCTATAGTTTTTTTCCCTTAGCTAAAAACACATTCTTACAAGGAAGCCTTACCTTAAACCTGTACATTAGTCTCTAAAAATTAAACTGTCTTTTTTCTTAATTTATCAAGATAGATTGTAGACCAACTAGTTCTCCACAAAATCGAATAAAAACCAGATAGTTCTTTCCACTATGGGAATTGTCTGCCACCAATATAGATCATTTGTATAAGTTGTCAGTAGTGATCTGATGAACGATTTGAATAAACTGGATCTTGACAAAACCACAACAATTAGAAGTAAAAAAAGAACCAAATTTATCAACAACACTAGTCTATCGTTGTATAAAAATGGTTTGCTGGTTGTCCTTGAAGATGATGAAGACTTGGTGAAATTACTTAGCTGGTCATTGAGTGATGTGATCCTGGAGTTAAAATATCCAGTTTTAGAGTCTAGCTCTTGTTTAATAGATGCATCACCTTTTCTTTCCTGCTCTTCTTTGACAAGTTTCTCCGTCTCTTCCTCTAGATTCTTGTATGGTTTCAGATCATAACCATTTGGTTTTTTTAACCTCTTATCTTCGGTATCTTCGTCGTCATCATTGTCATCCAGCGCAACTAATTTATTCAAATCAGATTTCTTCGCAATGATCTCCACGATATCTGTCTCGAGCAAATCATTAAGAAAATCAATGGTACGTGCTTTGGGTATTCTGACGCTGTGCTTTGCGGTGAACAACTTGACGACCTTGTAGAATTCTGAAGGAAACTTTAGGTGGAACTGGTCTTCCAAGATGATCATGAGAAAAGGCAATTCTGAGGCTGCTAGGGAAGTTCTTTTGCCAAACTGTAGGACGCACTGCTGCACTGCACGCTGTGTCGCTGTATAACTCATTTCTCTCTTTTCTACCTTCACTTCTTCTTTCTGTGTTTATTTTGTTTATATATCTTGTTTTGTTTATTTCACAATTCACAATTCACAAAACAATATTATTATTTTTATTTAGTGTCAACTTTTAAGCAAAATTGTGCACAATCAAGTTTCAAGTTTCAGCCAACTAGCCCAGCAGTCAAGCAGAATCTTTTTCTTTCGACAATAACCATTCATCTTGATATCTACAATCTACACAGTATTGACACTGAGCAGTGAGCAGTGAGCACATGTAAACTGTAAGATCTTGTGCTTATTACTTATTATGTGTGTACAGACTCGAAAGTTGAAAGTTAATGCTCATCGACTGATTGCCGTGCTGCTAAACGTTAAAATTTTATAAATTCTTTTTCATTTTCCAGGTATAAAAAGAATTGCTTTTCTCACTTGAACCTGCTGCACCTGGACAAATCAACCAACAATCCAACTATTCGACATGGCAGACATCAAAGACTCGATCTTGGATCTCATCGGAAACACTCCGCTCGTTAAGCTTAACAAAATCCCACAATCTATGGGCATCAAACCTCAAATCCTCGCCAAAGTTGAGCTTTTCAATGCTGGTGGTTCTGTCAAGGACAGAATCGCTTTACGTATGGTTGAAGAAGCGGAAAAGGACGGTACCATCAAACCTGGGTACACTTTAATTGAGCCAACCTCCGGTAACACTGGTATTGGTTTGGCTCTTCTTGGTGCTGTTAAAGGTTATAGAACAATCATCACTTTACCTGAAAAAATGTCCAACGAAAAAGTCTCTGTTTTAAAAGCTTTGGGTGCCGAAATCATAAGAACTCCTACTGAAGCTGCATTTGATTCTCCAGAGTCTCACATTGGTGTTGCTAAAAAGTTGAACAAAGAAATCAAAAATTCAGTCATTTTGGATCAATATGGTAACCTAAACAATCCAAACGCTCATTACTACACCACTGGTTACGAGATCTACAAACAAACCGGTGGTAAAATGACTGCTTTGGTTGCTGGTGCTGGTACTGGTGGTACCATCTCTGGTATTGCCAAATACTTAAAAGAACAAGATGCAAACATTCAAATTGTTGCTGCAGATCCAAAAGGTTCCATTTTAGCTCAACCTGAATCTTTGAATGAAACTGATATCACACAATACAAAGTTGAAGGTATTGGTTACGATTTCATCCCAGACGTTTTGAACAGATCTTTGATTGATAAATGGTATAAAACTGAAGACCAAGAGTCTTTCACTTTAGCTCGAAGATTGATCAAAGAAGAAGGTATTTTAGTTGGTGGCTCCTCTGGTACGGCTTTGGCTGCTGCTTTCAAATACGTTGCTGATCACCCAGAATTAACTGAAGATGATGTTATCGTTGTTGTTTTCCCAGACAGTATCAGATCTTACTTAACCAAATTTGCTGATGATGAATGGATGAGATCTAATGGTTTCGAAATTGAATCAGATTTTAAGAATAAGGAAGATCCATTTGAAACTAAAACAGTCAAATCTTTAAACTTGAAACCAGTTGTTACTGTTTATAACGATGAAAGCATCGGTAAAGTTATTTCAATTTTAAAAGAAAATGGATTTGATCAATTACCAGTTTTATCCAAATCAAATGAAAAATTAATTGGTTTGATAACGCTAAGTAAATTATTAAGTTCCTTATCTTCAGGTAAAGTCACTGTCAACGATAAAATTGAAAAAACTTTGATTGATTTTAGGAAATTAAACAATTTTGATGATGTTAATATCTTTAATGAAAACAAGTCGAGCAAAAAGAGATTCATCAAGTTCACTCAAGACACTAAATTGTTTGAATTAAAACAATTTTTCGAAAAAAATGCTAGTGCCGTTGTGACTGATGAAAACATGAAACCAATTCATGTTGTTACTAAAGTTGATCTGTTGGATTATTTCATCAACAACAATTAATTTATGTCTATAGATATGTATTAGTACAAATCGATAAAGTAAATAATAATTATAAATCATTGTGATTCAAATCTAGTACAAAATGATTTTAACACCTTTATATTTTTTCAATAATTCGGTCAATTTTGGTTCATCTAAAACTGAATGACATTTGGCATCTTGATAAGTTGAGTCCAATATAATAACCTTGATATCGTTTTCTGTGAAATCTAAATTCAAAATTCTCTCAACTGTACCAACAATAAATTCTGTGTCTTTGGTAACTACCGATTTATATCCTTTACCAACCCTAACAACTTTCTTTTTGTCGTCTAGGGCTTTAACCAAATCACCAATTCTCACTCTACTTATAGACAACACTATAGCTCGACCTTTATTATATTTGGTAGTAAAATCTTTGAAATTGGATAATGTTCTATTCTCTTTATAGTTTGAAGAATCCACAAAATCACTTTTTTTGAAATAATCTAACTGTGTCATATCTGGATTGTGTTTGATTAAAATGTTAGAGAAATGGTAACTTAACTCTGTAGAATCTAACTTAGAAACGTTTTTCTTAGTTTCCATATCTTTTTGCATCTTGAGCTTTTTCTTTTCCTTCAATTTATTAAAACTCTTCTCGTCGGTTCTTTTCCTTTTGCTGGTGTTAATATCGTCTGCTTTGGATTGGCCAGCACTGACACGATCTTCTTCTAAAACAAGCTTCTCTTCTCCGCTCAATGGGCTGTCTGAAAAGGCCACTGTTTCAACCTCAGGCTCTGAATCCACCTCGTAAAGAAGACCATCGTCCAAATCATCTGGATTATAGCTCATTTCTCTATTTGTTTTCTCTTTCTTTCCCGTTTGTGCTTCTGCTAAATGACAGTGTGACACTAGTAAATTTCGTGTGTTTTTGATTGTATACCATGTATGTAGAACAGAAAAAAAAAAAAAAAAAAAAAAAAAAAAATTATGTATTGATGAGCTGCAGGCAGGCTCTCTGTTGCCAATACTTCTCTTTCTGACATTCAAATTTCAATCATCTGAAATCAAAACAACGATAAATAAATTGAGTTAAACGCTTTAAATTATGTCTCAGACACCACTGCGAGTGAGTGTTTTCGAATCATTGTTTTGTTAATAACTAACTCATTTTTCAGGAACAGCAAATTCCCAAGAGAGCAGCAACAACAACGCCTGGAAGGACGCCTGTGCGCACACCAAGAAGAAGACACTCTACTATCGTCTCAACCACGCTGTTGACCCCTAAACGACATCATCGTGAGTCAAGGTCGCCCCAATCTATGCTAAGAACTCTATCCATATTATTGGCAAACACTGAAAATGAAGTAAAGAAAAAGATTGAAAACAATCAAAGTCAATCACAAGAAACTTCCAGTTTGATAACTACCCAAGTGGATTCTCAGGAAAAGGATGGTTTTGTTAATCAACAAAGTTCCACTCTTTTCTTTGATTCGGGAAACAATTATGAATTTGATGTTGAAGATGATAATCAATTTGATATCAACAACCAACCTGAAGAAGATTTGCAGTCTGATAGACGTAATTTGACATTCTCAGATATTGCAATGCCTGAAGGTTTAATGCCCGATTTTTTATCAGATCCGTTTGTTGAAGTAGCCGCTAATCCAAAAGAAGAACAATTATTCTCAAATAGTTCTGATATTGAATATCCCACCAATGATGTTCGTAATGTTATAAAACCTAGTATCAATATTAAAAATCAATTGAAGGAACAATTACAAATATCTTTGGGAAGTAGTATTAAGTATGAATCAGCTAAAAGTGAACAAGATAGACTACATGATTTGTACCAAGATGATCAGGATAAAGCCACATCTCATAATGATCGAGACTGTCAAAATCTTTTTAATGTGCCTTTAAGTGATGATGATGAAACTACACCTTTGAATATAAGAAAAAATTCAAGATTTAACTCAATTAACATAGATTTCAAAGATGATGATGGATTATTTAAAATACCCAAAAGATACATCCTAAAATACTCTGAAAACTTCACAAAAAAACCTATATCCTCTGAATGTAATGAAATATTAAGAGAAACAACAAGAACCTTTTTTTACCAAGTTTTCCAAGATTTGAAAGATTTTACAAATCATTCAGCTTCACAGAAAATAAACTTGAAATCCATCATCTTATTGCTTAAAAGACAAAGAAAATTCTCAAGCTTTGAAGACTTGAATAACTTGATTGATGAAAGTTTACCTCTAAAAGAAGTTTCAGAATTGAAAAAAAATATTCGAAAATTGAAATAGAAATAGATTATAGATAATCTAATGGTGATGACTAACGTTTCAATAATTCATCAAAATTTAGATAGAATTTCTGTAAAATTAAAGATTTTATGTACAAAGGGGTTCCGTTTAATTGACCAAATTATTCTCTCCTAAACCTCAAAAAACACGGAAAAAAAAAAAAAAAAAAAAAAATAGCACCAAGTTGAAAGTTCCAAGTTCCAACGTTATTCTTATCAAATTTCAAATTTCAAAGATTTCAATTTTCTATAAAACAAATTCCGCACCAGCTTTGATTTGCTTTTGTTTTTGTTTGACTAGTCTATATAATTCAAAAATAGCCGTTGGAGTAACACCTTGAATTCTTCTTGCTTGACCTATTGTTTCTGGTTTAACTTCATTTAATTTTATACCTGATTCAGTATTAATAGTTTTCAAAGTTCCATAATCAAAATTCAAAGGTAATAATAAATTTTCATCTTTTACGAAAGATTTTGCTGCTGATTCATATCTTTTCACATATGGTGATAGTTTTGACTGAATTGCAATTTTCTCCATGATATTTCTTGGAACTTTAGAAAAATCCTCTGGTAATACTTTTAATAGTTCATTCAAATTTGTAGAATTATACCCAAGAACTTGAAGTGCATTTTTCTTTGAAGAATCAGCTGAGATTTTTGATTTGGAGTTTTCTGGCACTAAGTCAATTTTACTTCTCCATTGATTGACTGTATATGAAATGTTTGATAATTCTTCGGTAATTTGATTCATTAATTTTTTATCCGATGAATATTTGGACCATCTTGCCTCACTAACAACACCATGCATATACCCTAGTTCTGTTAATCTCAAATCAGCATTGTCAGATCTGGTAGAAACTCTGAATTCAGATCTTGACGTAAACATTCTATAAGGTTCTTCTACACCTTTGGTGATCAAGTCATCAATTAAGACACCTAGATAAGCGTCTGATCTTGATAATTTCAGAGGAGGTTTGCTTAAATTTTTCAAACCAGCGTTGATACCAGCAATACAACCTTGTGCTGCAGCTTCTTCATACCCAGTGGTACCATTGATTTGACCAGCTAAGAATAAACCATCAACAATTTTTGTTTCTAAGGTTTGACGTAATTGAACTGGATTAACATAATCGTACTCAACGCCGTATCCATATTGTGCAACTTCAACTTTTTCTAAGCCCTTGATCATTCTTAAAGAATTCAATTGAATCTCTTCAGGCATTGATAAAGAAAATCCGGCTGGATAAATCAAATCTGAATCTAAACCTTCAGGTTCTAGCCAGATTCTATGATTCAGTTTTTCTGGGAACCTTGTAATTTTCATTTCAACTGAGGGACAATATCTTGGTCCTTTAATGCTTTCTCTAATATGGAAAGTTTTATGGAAATTACTTCTTAAATAATCATGAACTTGAGGATTTGTGTATGTACCCCAACATAATAATTGATTTTTTATTTGGACTTCATCATTCATAAAACTCATTGGTTGTGGAGGATCATCGGCTTCTTGAACCTCCAAACCTTCAAAGTTAATGGTTTTGGCCATTAATCTTGGTGGGGTACCAGTTTTCAATCTACCTAATTTGAAACCAGCATCTTTTAGAGTTTCTGAAATACCATACGTTGGTTTTTCACCTATCCTTCCAGCTGGAATAATTTTATCACCAATATGGATTTCACCACCTAAGAAAGTACCCGTTGTGATAACAACATTTGATGTTTTGAAAATCCTACCATCTTCCAATACAACACCCCGAACTTTTAATTCAGGAGTATCTTCCGTAATTTTATCATAATCATATGGTTCAACAATAATATCTTTCACTTGACCTTCTAATAAATTTAAATTTTCATAATCTTTCAAAACATTTTGCATTTCGTTCAAATAAATTTTTCTATCAATTTGAGCCCTTGGACCCCAAACAGCTGGACCTCTAGACTTGTTTAGCATTTTGAAATGAATCCCTGCTTTATCTACAACTTTTGCAGCAACCCCATCTAAAGCATCAACTTCTCTTAGTAAAGTACCTTTACCGACCCCACCCATTGATGGATTACAAGAACAAGTACCAATTTTCCTCAAATCTGGAGTGATGAGATATGTTGGTGTTCCACTTCTGGCAGAGCCTGTAGCAGCTTCACATCCGGCGTGTCCTCCTCCAATAACAACAACCGGTAGTTCTTGGGCACTTATTAGAGTCTCTTTCAAAGCAGAATTGATATGTATATTTCGTTTTAGTGAAGATTGTTTT
>JAJMDW010000005.1:0-119050 GCA_030573755.1 Starmera amethionina
GCAGCATCAATAAAGTTACATAGCTCATGACTAAGCACAGCATATGCGGGCAAACAGGCAAAATTAAATTTTATCAAAAACATCCTACGTAGTGTAACGGCTATCATGGTCCGCTTTCACCGGGCAGACCCGGGTTCGACTCCCGGCGTGGGAATTGTATTTGTTTTTTACAACTTATTTTTTTGTTTAACCTACAAAGTAGAGTCCAAAATCAAAATTTTAGAATTTAACTAACTAAATTCAATCAGATCTTTTGAGGAATTATCATTGATTCTGAGTCCTGCACTCCATTACATAATTGTTTGATATGATAATTTTGAGAGAGACTTGAAATGCAATTAAGTGTGTGTTTGTATGGAAAAAAGATTAGATTTAATTAAGATCAAATAAAAGAAGATAAAATAAAATCAAAAGAAAAGAAACAAGAGAAAGGAAAATTAAATCCAAATGGAAAGTAAAAACTTGAAATAGTCAACTAATTGAAATTATTTACTAAACAAGTATGGAAATTACTGTATAGTTAAGTAAATAGAATTGAAACTAATAGAAACAACATTACAAAAAAAAAAAAAACAGGAGGCGCTGGTTCTTTAATATTAATGATCACTGCAACTTTCCATCCTATTGATGTATAATATTATCAATTCTAAGAAGCTAGAAAAAGCCATCATGATGATGATGAAAAAGAAGAAATTATTACTTACAATGCGCCACATTTTCTGGCGTGAAGAATAATACAAATTACATTATTAATATTGCTTTCTTATTTTAGTCGAATAGTCACCAGTTAGCTTTAAATTTTCATAAAGTCTTGTAAATGCTCACGATAGTTAAATTAGTGTACACAAATTAGGTACTAGTTGTAATTAATATAAAATTTAACTTATTTTATTAAAATAATAATTTATATTTATTATATATGTGGCAAATGAATGTTGACTTAATTTATAGCCTTTGAATTATTTACACTAATCAAGCTTTTAAAATATTTTAAGCCGGCCGGGCGGCCGCCGCGGGCCAGCTATAAGTTATAATAATTAATATGACTATTGTCAGGACTCAGTACTACAGTCTTATACTTACAAATTTAACTCAAGTCAATCATAATGTAATTATTATATAAACAGCTTTAATTAATTATATGATCAACAAGCTGCGGCTGATCACGGCATTACTCTAAACTGTAGAATATTTTTGTATGAAAATACTTTAGCAGAGCCAAATTTTTTTATAATTGGAGGGTTGGCCGAGTGGTCTAAGGCGGTAGACTTAAGATCTACTGGACGGTTGTCCGCGTGAGTTCGAACCTCGCATCCTTCATTTATTTTAATTTTTTTTTTTTTTTTTTTTGTCCCCATTGACAGCTGTTTAGTACTTCACAAACCAACCAACAATCTATCTTCTTATGACTCTTCTTTCCTTCAGTAAATCTCAATTTTTCAATCAAATTTTGAATAGTTTTTGGCTACATACTAACTAATTACACGAAAAACAAAAAAAAATAAAAAAATTCACAAGTTTTGAAATTTGAAAATCAAAATAAAAAATCATAAATTAGTTTACGCGTCAGATAGATAATTTACAACGTGAAACAAACATGCCAGTCACTCTGCGCCGCTCACAAAGAATTACAGACAGATCATCGTCTCAGCCGGTCTCATACGACGAAGAAATAGAAGAGAGCGAGTACTCTGATGCTGAATCAGAAGAAGAGGAAGAAAAAGTGGTTCCTATAAAAACTAAAAAAAGAAAAACTAATGATAAAAAGCCTAAACCAATTTCAAGTAAAGATGAAATCATTAGGCTACGTGAAACTTTTGAAAATAATTACCTTTTTGATGCTTTAAAATTTGAAGAAGTGTCCACTTCAGAATTAGCTCAAGATTGGATTGATGAATATAAATCAAATTCAAATAGTGCTAAAAAAGATTTAGTTAATTTACTCTTGAATTTAGTTGGTTGTTATACTAAAATTGAAGAACATGATGTTACAAATAATGATAGTGCAAGTGAAACCGTTGGTGAAATTCAAACTTTTTTCAACCGTCAACAATTACATGAAAATTTCTTTGTTTCTAAAAAACATGATTATAAATTCTTGAAGAAAAATTATATTTCTTTGATTAATCAAATCATGGAAATCAGTGAAGAGAATGGTTTACTTTATAAAAACGTTTCAATTGATGACGACGAAGAAGAAGAACCAGAAGAACTAGAAGATAATGATGAAGAAGAAGATGGTCCAGTTTTAATGGATGATTTATTAGTTTGGTTGGTTTCATTTTCTTCTTCTTCAATTAGAGCATTGAGATACATTTCTACCATAACATTATTTGAAATTGAATCAAGTTTATGTCAAATTATAACAAAGAAAAAAGATACCATTAAAACTTTTAAAAATCAATTACATAAAGAACAGCATAAGAAAAAACCTTCTTCAAATAAAATTGAAACAGTGGAATCAAATATTTCAGATTTTACTAAACAACTAATTAAACTGGATAGTTTTTTCAAAAATGTCTTAAACTCCACATTTTTACATAGATTTAAAGATGTTGATCCAAACATTCGCTTAGAAGCTATGAAATATTTAGGTGATTGGTTTGATTATTATCCAGAATTTTTTTTTCAAGTTAATTATTTGAAATATTTTGGTTGGATTTTATCAGATCAAAATTCTTCAATTAGAAATCAAGTTGTGAAAAGTTTAACTAAAATTATCAAAAAAGGAATATTGATTAATAGTTTGAATTTATTTTTTGATAAATTTAAACCAAGATTGATAGAAATGTGTGAGTTTGATATTGATAACAATGTTAGAATTTCAACGTTAAATTTGT
Source organism: Starmera amethionina (assembly GCA_030573755.1). Taxonomy (NCBI): domain Eukaryota; kingdom Fungi; phylum Ascomycota; class Saccharomycetes; order Phaffomycetales; family Phaffomycetaceae; genus Starmera; species Starmera amethionina. Next base: position 2,841 of record JAJMDW010000005.1, read on the forward strand.
TAATTGAAATCATTGGATTTTTGGAAGAAGATGAAATTCAACAAATATCTAGACTAATTTTCAAATCGAATAATAATAATTCAAAATTCAATTTAAATTTATCAAAATTCATCAATCAAGTGGAAATTAATAGAACAGAATCAAAATTGGATATAATAAAAGGATTTGAAGATGAATTTGGAATTGATTTGCAAAAATGCTTGAAAATTAATTCATTAATTGAAATTTTATCAATTGATAGTAATAAAGACCAAAATTTACAAGATTCTTTATTAATAGTTTACAAAAATGGTAATTATGATGATGATATTTTATTTCAAATGGAATTTTTCATTCATGAATTTGATGAAAATAAATTTAGTGATGATGAAGAATTATTAGATTTAATTAAAGTTAAAGATCATTATTTTCTTTTGAATTTAATTTATGCAAATTTACAGAATCTAATACAACATGATCAAGATGCTAAAAATAAGAAAAATTATAAAGAAAATGTTAATTTAACAAGATTCATTAAATTTTTACCACAAATTTATGAAAAAATTTCAACAAATTTTAATTCAAATTCTAAAAATTTTATTATTTTCATGGAAATTGTTTTATTATTTGATGTTGAATTTTATGAACAACATAATGGAACAGACATCTATATTAAAATTTTTAATGAATTAACAAATAAATTTAAAAATGAATCAATTACCTCATTAGAATCAATTTTCTTAAAAATTTTAAGAAAAATTAATTCTTCAGATAATTTTATTAATAAACAAATAATTTCAAATTTTGAAGAAATTATAACAAAACTAATATTAGAACTTAAAGAATTCTTCATAAAAAATAATGATTTAATTTTTTCAATTGAATTAATTCAAGATTTAAATGAGAAATTTTTCAATAAATTATTAATACTAGGTAAAATATTAAGAATTGATGAAATTTTAACTATTTGGGATTTATTTAAGAACAAAATGGTTGTTAATTTAGTTGATTTGAATAATGAACAAATTGATAATGCATCTTCAAAAGAAGCTATTAAACCTTTGAATGTGATGCTATCAGGAATTGCATGGAGATTAAATGATTTACAAAAGACAAATTCAATAATTGATATTGAAGAAAATTTACAAATGATTCCAGACTGGTTACAAGAAATGAATTTTCTGATTAATGAGATAACTTCTAAATCTTTTAAAACAGAACTGATTTTAAACTTATGTACTTGTTATATTTTATTGAAAAATTTTAAAGAAATTTATCAAAAATCAAATAAAACTAATTTACAAAAAATTGATAGATTTTTTGATATTGATCTTGATTCATTAAAATTTTCAAGTAAATTTAACCAAATTTTACTAATTACATTCCTTGAAAAAGAATCAACTTTTGCAAATTCTAAAAAAATTCAAATTGATAGAGATGATGATGAAGATGTTCATTTGAATAGTATGGGGACTCAATATACTGATGATGAAGAAATGGCATTTGAGAATGAGAAAGAATTGTTTATTTTCACGCATAAATTATTAGCGTTAAAAGATGTTGGATTATTAGATGATGGGATTTATAAAAGAATGGTTTTGAATGTAAATGATTTGGGAGAATTATATAATTCTTTGTTTGAAAATGAAGAAGATGAGATTGAAGATTCACAACAAAGTATAGATTTACAAAAAAGATTGAATGAGGAAATAGCTGAGAATGATAAGGAAGAAGATGAAATCCCAGATATTGCTATGGAGGATTGATATTAGCTACAATTTTTTTTTTTTTTTTTTTGGTATAATAAAAATTATTATAAATTAATGAGTGTCAACTAAACTTAAAAACTTTGAAAATCAACTATAAAAAACAATATTAATTAGTTCTGAGAAATACATCTTTATCTTCCCTCTTTTTCTTTTTTCTTTTTTCTTTTTTCTTTTCACATAATAGTACATTGGGAGCCACTACTTTCATGTTCTTCACTGGCACCCATTGGTTTAGCAGTCAAAGCACATCTAGCAGCTTCAGTGAATGCTTCATTAACACCCTTGTTGTTTTTAGCAGAACATTCCAAATAACGTAAAGCACCAATTTTTTTAGCCATGGCTAAACCTTCTTCTTTTGAAATCAGGTTTTTTCTTTCATTAAACTCTTCATCGTTTCTTAAATCACATTTTAATGCAACTAGCACTAATTTCACACCTTCACAATGATCTGCAATTTCACCAACCCATTTATTTTGAACATTTTCCAAAGAATCTCTTGAATCTACAGAGAAACATAACATTATGGTATGAGTGTCATTATAACTCAGCGATCTCAAGCGGTCAAACTCTTCTTGACCAGCAGTATCCCACAAGGACAGCTTTATTGGTTTCCCATCAACAAATATGTCATGGACATAATTCTCAAAAACAGTTGGTTCGTAAACTTGAGGGAAGTAGCCTCTAGTGAACACGTTTAAGAGGGAGGTTTTACCACACGCACCATCACCAAGAATAACGATTTTGCGCTCAATGGCTTTAGGAGAACTTCCACACAACGGCATGACAACAACAAAAAACGACAAACAACGTTGATAAAGGAAATTGAATGGTTTTGATACTGGCCTTTTTCCAGCTTTAAAAATTATCTAAAATCAAAAATATTTCGTTCAGCGCAATTTCGATTCTGGAGAGTGGAAGGTTGAGATAAACAGGTCAAAAGAAAAACAAATAAACAGAGACTACAGCTGAAACAAGTAAGTTTATGAGAGCACAATGGATACCACTAGGATGTAGCTACATAAAATATTTTTAAGCAGAATTGAATCATGCGTTTTGAGCTACTTACAATGAAAAAACTTGGATTTTTAAGTTATAAAGACATAAATAGCACCATTATAACCATCTCATGTTGTAGATTACAATCGCTCTATTTTCTTCTTTTAATTCTTTCTACAAAATAGCAATTCATCAGTTTCTTCCTTAAAAGCCCAAGCAAAATTTTACCCGGTTGAGAAATTTCCAAATTTCAGAAATTTAAGCGTGAATTCTCATTATCAGACACTTAAGCAACTTGTTTCTGATACCCAATTGCCCTTCACAACACAGCTAGCAACTCATAACAATGACACAGGACGAACACATCTCACCAGGTGAGCAGGAGAAACTAAACCAATTTCAGATGATTTCTGCATTTGGTGACGATGAGTACGATAAAGTGGTTAAGCTTTTGAGAGATAATTATTGGAATGTTGAGATAGCGTTATCCAAGTACTATGATGGCAATTTCGATGCACCCGCTGCACAAGATTTAGAACCTATACCTCCACATTTACAAGATGAAGACAATCTGGTAAGAGAACGTCATGTGAGAATGCAAGAATTGCAAAACACTCCAAATATCAATGATTTACACCAATTCTTTGGCAACGAGTTCATGTTTAATTCACAAGGTCAAACTAATTCAGCTGCATTTTTACAATTACCAATTGTGAAACCATTGTCAAATAAATGGAGAGTTAGACTCAACCCAGGTATAAACAATTTATCCGTATGGGACCAGTTCACAGCCAATCCATTAATCTTTATATTATTATTGCTTCCAAGAGCAATTACATTCATACTCTCAGGGATTGCTTTTTTATTCAATTTTTTTTTACCACCTTCTCCAGAAGCGTTTCCTGATAAACCAACATTAGAAACTTTTAATTTCACTGAATACTATGAATCTTTAATAGCTGAAAAATCAGAGATTCAATTTTTTGAAGGTGAATTTAATGATGCTTTTAATATTGCCAAATTGGAAAACAAATTTTTAATGGTTATATTAATAAGAGAAAATCAAGAGTCTACAAAATTATTGAAAACAATTATTAATAACGATGAAATCAAAAATATAATCAATAGTGAAGAAATAATCGTGTATGGTGGTAATATTGATGAATGTCAATCTTTTGAATTAGCCAAAAACCTTAAGACAAGAGTGTTACCAACAGTTTACCTGATAGGAAACGTAGCCAGTGGACCAAATGGAATTTCAAGTATGTCAGTTTTATCCAAAATCTCATATAGATCAGTCACTGTATTTAAACAAAGACTACTCAAAGACATTGAAAGATTTAAACCAGAATTAATAACAAGAAGAGTGGAACAAGAAGAATTGAATTATTCTAGAAAACTGAAAGAACTCCAAGATAAAGCATATGAAGAATCACTGATTGCAGATCAAATCAAACAACAACAGAAAGAGGAAAAAGAAGCTGAATTGAAACTAAAACAAGAACGAGATTTGTTCAAACAAGAAAATAAATTGAAATTTTATGCTTCACTTTTGAATAAATATGATAAGTTAAATAACTTACCTAAATCAGAATCCACAAAAATTCAAATTAGATTACCATCAGGAGAAAGACTTATTCAACAATTTTCAATAAATAACTCATTATTTGAGATTTATTCATTTGTTGATTTGAAAAATTATTTGAACTCTGATGAATCAAATTTAGCCAAATTAAATGAAATGCTAAATTCAAATGATTCTATTCCACATGAAGATTATTCACATGAATTTAAATTTGAATTAATTTCTCCATTCCCAAGATTTGTTGTCCCAATTAAAAAACATACACTGATTTCAGAAGTTCCACAATTATGGCCAAATGGTAATCTATTAGTTGAATTTGATGTTGAAGACGACGACGAAGAAGAAGAATAAGTCATTACTACAAAGGGATTAATTTCTTGAGATCAGTATTAACTTAATACACCACCGCCACCACCACCTCACACAGAAAAAGGGGTCATTCATCATCAGTTAAATCATTCAATGGAGATATTTCAATTCTATTAATGTCCTCTTTTGCATCTTCCCAAGCTTGTAAATTTTCATTCAACCAAATTAATAAAAATTTAGTATAATTTCTCAAAACTTTTTTCCATTTGCAGTTATATTTTTGTAATAAATTTTCAATATTGTATTCAATTGATTCATTAACTTCATTAATATCTCTATTAACTATTTTTAAACATTCTTTTAATTTGGAAATTTCTTTTTCAATATTGGCAATTTCTTCAAATCTTTCAGTTTTATTCATCATTGATACGTCATTTATATTATTATTTGGTTGGAAAAACCTTGTCCACGATGTTGATGATGATGCTTCACTAAGAGATTGACCATGTTCTAATCTTCTTACTGCTGCGGCAATAGTTGGTGATTGTTCTGCATTTTGTTTTAAAACTTGTTCTAATTTATCAGCTTGTTCTTGTGCCAATTTCAATGAACTAATTCTATTTTCTCTTCTTTTGATTGTGTTGTTAACAATGAACAATTGAATTTCTTTCAATTTCCTAAATTTCAAAACATTGAGAGTTTCTGATGAATATTGATTAATTTCAGTAACTGGTTCTTCCAAGACAGTTAAAATTTTAAATGCAAATGCTTCACTGTTTAAAAAATTAACATCGATGGCAATCCCAGTTTTTTCAATAGATTTAGACAGTTTCATAGAATTATTTTCAAGACTGAATGCATTAAAATATGCACCCAATTCTCCTAAATCTTTCACCAAACCTCTGAAATGCCGCTTTTGTCTTTTAATGACATTTTCCATTGGTAAAGAATAGTCTTGATAAGTTTTAAAGATCTGTTCATATTCTTGAAATTTTTTGTAAGTTTCTTTATCATCTTCTCTAGGTTTAAAATTTGATAATATTGTTGATTGTGGTAATGGTAATAATAAATGTAAAGGACTTGGTTTTGTTGGTTCAAGAGGTGGTGCTAATAAATTTGATGATGGTAGGATTGAAATAGGAGGTGTTAATAATACATCACTCCAACTGATTTTAGGATTTAAGAACTTTTCCCAAACCAAAGAATTTTTAATCTGTTCAATGTTGAAACAATCAACTAAAAATGAAGATAACATTCTCTTTCTTTTCTCAATTATTTTGATATCATTTTTAGCATTCAACGGATTCAAAAAATATTTCACCACTGAATGTTTTTGAGGAATTGGTGGTATAATTAAAGTTGGGAATAATCTAATTAATGAGTTTCTCAAACTATCAAATTCAGAATATCTTCTTGAAACTATAGTATTCTGATACTTGATAGTGTATGCAATAACTTTTGACCTCGTTTTCGGGTCACGTATATGTCCAGCATCTATTACTGATATGATCTCTTGCTCTTGATTTCCATTCTGAAGAGTATCAATGCTCAGGATCTGATTCCTCGTGAAATCCTTGTTGTTATTAGTGTTGTAGTAAGACGGCACAATATCACCAATTGAGTCTTCTTGAATATCCTGCTGGTCACTCAACACCACAGACCTCACCATAATCTCATCTCCACTATGTAATGACCCATTGTGGTCCTGTATCACCCCGTTACTAGACCTGCTAGATTTTTGTAAATCGCCACCATAATAGCTGTTCTCAAACCCGTTGGCATAAAGATGGTCTGAGTTGGCAAACGGGTTGTTGTCCTCGTCATGGAAAGCGTCCATTGGTGCTGCCGCTAATTCTTCCAACTGCTGTTTTATGAAGTTTCAGCTTTCAGCTTTCTAATGTTTTGGTTTTTTTTTTCTTCAAAATTACATAAAATCAAAATATTTGGAATTATTCCCACTTTTAAAGAAACAATAGAAAAAAACACTCAACAAAATGTCCAAAGAAGACTGGAAGCGTTAGTCCTTTTGTAAAAATGTCTGAGATATTGTGATAATTAACCTTTTCTTTTAGCTATTATAAAGGCACACGACATGGTACGTCTTTCGTGTCAAACCAAACGGAGAATCAAAAAAACAAACTAACTTTCTTCAACAGGCTGATGATGTGCAAGCAACTGTGCTAGAGATTGCTGAAAAGGCTTTAAACAAGACAACTATAGAAAAAGATATTGCAGGGATAGTCAAGAAACAGCTGGACGAGACTTTTGGCCACGCATGGCATGTTGTTGTTGGTAAGAATTTCGGTTCTTATGTTACCCATGAAATGGGATACTTTATTTATTTCTACATTGGTCCTTATGCATTCTTGATCTTTAAGACAGGCTGAATAAACACAGAGACACATAGGAAGGAGGAAAAAAAAAGAAGAATTGTAATAAACATAATGTTATTTTTGATGCAAATTTGTCGTGTAAAAAATGTAATTGTATTCTATTCAAGGAGCAAATAATTCCAACTGCTGCTTGAATTCATCAATAATGTGTCCTGAATCTGTGCAATAACTCTCATATTCCTCAGATAATTTTTGAAATTTATTGTCTAAAAATTTATCTCCTAAAACTGAATTAAGAACTGAATTCAAATTCTTTTCTAATAAATTGCAGTTTTCATTTGACAGAATAAATTTCGATTTCACAAAGTTATACTGATTTGTTTGATCTTGTAACCTGTTTTCAAAAAATTTACTCATACTAGTGATTTGAGTAATTAATGAATCTTGCTCTTTCATTTCATCCAATAATTTTGTTAGCTTCATAATTTCTTGTTTCATTTTAGTCAGCTCTTCTGCATTCGCAGAATTTTTAATCTCATCAATATTTGCAATAGCATTCAATTTCACTTTTTTAGCTAATGTAGCATATCTTAAAGTTGATAATGTTTCTTCATAATCACAAGGAGATATACATGCAATCATTGCAGTTTTACTATTACCTCCAAGACTTTCTTTCAAAATCCATGTCAAGGTGGAGTCTCTATAAGGAGGTTTTTGACCATCTGATAATGCTGAAATAACTCTACCCAATGTAGCCAAACTTTTATTAATATTTGAACCTTCTTTAAATCTTATACCTGAAGTTGCCCCAGTGGAATTAACTCTTTCAGAACCTGCTAAATCAATTAATCTTAAGCTGGAGTTTGTTTCTTTAACCAAATCATCATTCAAATTAAACTCAGTTATCCGGAGACTTATGGTGAAAACTGCATGAGATCTTGAAGATTGATCATTCATTTTAGTTGATGCCACTGTTCTCTTAGTATTTCCTAACTCCATATATTTTTTAAAATCTGAATAATCTGATATAATATATTCACTCAAATGCTCAACATATGGTCCAGTTTTTGGATTTTCTCTTATTCTTAGTTGTTTATTCTCACTCAATAAATCATTAACTTGTTCATTATAAATTTCAAAATATGACACTTTAACTTGTGCTTTGATATTAGTTGGGAATTGGTTCAATTTATCAAACAATTCTTCACAAGTTCTAGGGATTATACCCAGATTGTCTTTATTTCCCATCATTGTATAAGATTTACCTGATCCAGTTTGTCCATATGCAAAAATACAGGTGTTGAACCCGTTTAAACTATGCTCCAAAATCTCTTTACCAATTAGACCGTAAGTGTCGTATTGAGACACAAAATTTGAGTCGTTTGAATCAACAGACCATAAACTATGATCAAAACTGAACGTTTTTCTATCATCATTGTCAAACCCATTTGAACTAGTAATTGAGGTATTTTTTTTATTGATTTTGGAAGATCCACCAGGAATAGACTCCTTGGGATTTGGATTTGTTACAGTAGTGTACTGTCCGTTCATCTCCACAATAACTTTAGAGCCAACTTCTATTTCTCTGCTAATTCTTGGACGAACTCTCACTAAAACTTTCACGTTGTTTGTGTCATTGGTACTGGAAAAGTCTCTTGATGTTGGTTTTGATGCATATGGTGATGAGTTTGCGGTGTTTAATGGTTTGATAGGCGAGCTGACTGTACTCATTTTTTTTTTTGGGCTTCTCAATGTGATATACACTGTACAGTGTACACTGTATGTATTGTATGTAGTGATTTGAAGATTTCGATGTTGTCTGGTTTACGTTTTTTTTTTTTTTTTCCCCCAAATAGTTATTGATTCGATGTATGTATTGCTTAACTGACCAAACACAAAAACGAACATGAAGTCTTGTGCTGAATCGCTAGAGGAAAACAGAAAAATTGGGAAATATGGAGATCACGAAAGACAAATAGTTTCTTGTTCCAGATTGGGAGATCACAGATCTAATGAACCAATAATTTTTATCCATGGAGGAGCTTGGAGAGATCCAAAAAACACAGAAAGGGATTCAAAGGTGATGGCTGCAGATACCATTCTAGAGGCGTCGTTTTTCAGTGTGGATTACAGATTGTCTCCGGAGGTAAAATACCCACAACATAATGAAGATGTGAAAAGAGCAGTGAAATTCATCATGGAGAAATTTGAGATTGTAGACTCCAAGGGAATTACATTGATTGGCCATTCCGTTGGTGCCACTATTATTTTGTCAATACTAGGTGATCTTAAGAAGGAAGGAATACCAGTTGCAGCAGTTTACTTGTTGGATGGGATTTATGATTTGAAAGAATTGGTTGAAGAGTATGGAAATGATTATAAGGAGTTCATAGTCAATGCTCATGATGACTATGAGTCAGTGACATTCAATCTCGAGGATTTGGTTGGGGTTCAAATTAATATACTACATTCGTACCAAGATGAGTTGCTATCATTAAGACAAACAGAATGGCTGGTTAATCAATTGAAAACGAAAAAAATTCCATTTAATCTATTTATTGATGATTTTGGTAAGCATGAAGACGTTTATAAAAATATCAAAGTTTCCAGGATAATCAACAAAAATTTTGAGTATCAATTCTTATGAATAACCATATTGAGGGGTCTATTGAATCCAGATTTCTTTACCATTCTCTTCCATGAATTGACCTAGTTTTATAGCATTATTATCCCAAGCAACCAATTTTGATTTCATTGATTCAATTTGTGCTTGATTGATAACTCTCGGTTGAACCCAATTTATAGTGATCAATTGGCTAATTTGATCAATTGAACCTTTTAATAAACCCAAACTTAAAGCTCTCATAACTAAATGTTCAACTTCATCTATACCTAAATAAGTTGATTGAGAAACATCTTTAAATGAAATTGTTCTAATTGATTTAGTGAAGACAAGTTCAACTAATGTCATTAAACAAATTTTTTGTCTTAAGAAGGATTCAGATTGTTTTAATAGTGGGATTTTCTCTAAATTTGATAATAATTTGGAGAATTGTTGAATGTTACCTGAATTTAAAGCATATAATAAATCAACTAACCATTGATAAGAATTTGATTCTAAAGTTTTCAAAATTGGATGTGCTAATAATTCACCAAAATTGTAAATCTTATCTGCTAACAGTGCACTGATACTTAATTCATAAGCCAATTTTTGTTGTTGTAAAATTTGTAATTCATTGATATCTTTAATAGTTGATAAATATAATAGAGATTGATAATAAAAATTATTGTAATCTGATTTAAATTTATAGTATTCAGCATTAGTTGAGTAATAAGACTGGTTCAAGATCAATTCAATTTTATCAACATTCTCTAATTTCAAAGTGATTTCATCTAATTCATCTCTAGCTTTGGATTCTTCACCTAATTTCAAATGCAGACGGGCAATTTCAATTTCAATAAACAATAAAGCTTGATCTTTATCCAAACCTTCTTTTTTACTCAAGTTGTCTTGTAATTCAGTTAAATAGTTTAAAGATTCTTGTAAATCTTGATTATTTTCAATTGAAGACAATAAATATTTGACCAATTTCAAAAGATTTAGTTTATATTTGAAATGTGAAATAAAATTATTGTATAATCTGAGTCTGACATTAGCAGAGCTTGGATCCTCAAAGAACTTGTCCAAGTAAGTGGACAATTGATGCCATAATTTTCTGGTGTATAAATCCTCAAATGCAACAAATAAAGAGCTAAATTTTGGGTCTGCTTCTTCACGCAAAGTAGTTAAGATGACTGGGATGTCGGTTTCAAAGCTCATTGTTCGTGTAACTGCTGTGGGAATCAACTTTTTTCTACAAACCTGTTTAATTCTGGTGGCAAAATTGAAATTTGAGTTCAAACTTCAAACTTCAAGTTAGATTTTCCATTAAACATCAAAGTTACCCGGAGTTGTAGTCTATTAACTAATAACTAATAACTATAGACTAATAATTAATAACCACCACTTCTTGTGGTGAACCACTCTCTACACCGAATATAAACAAAATAATAAAAAAAAAATCACATAACCCACTTATTAATACTACAAACTAAAGATATCCAAGTTGTCTCTAATTTGATTCAAGATCTAGTTTCTAGGTTTGGACCACTCCACACGCATAACCAGGTTACGTAGAGCTTTACCGTTTAGAGCATTCAAAGCCTTTTCAGCATCGTATTGACTTGAGTATTGTGCAAAAGCAAGACCTTTAGATTTACCTGTTTCTTTGTTTCTGACAATATTGACTCTTTGTAAATGACCAAATTGCATCAAAATTCCGCGTAATTCATCTTCTGCAACCATGGTATTCAATTCAGAAATCTTCAATGTAGGAATTTCATCACGGTCCCTTTCAATTTCAGTACCTGGAACTCTATTACGTAGATGTGGAGGAACATAACCAGTTCTACCAGTGGCAGCTGGAACATCAGCAGTGGCTGCAGCACTTTCAGCAGCAGCATCTGCAGAACCCAAAGTGTCTTTGAAGGGACACTTAGAAGTGAAGTGGGCACCACCACAGGTTCTACATGTAATACTCTTACCTCCAGTTTTAGAAGCTTCAACAGCTTTCTTTTCTTTTTCTTCTTTCTCCAAAGCTTTCCATGTGGTTCCTAATCTTAAGTAAACAGCATCACCTATTTGTGTAGTTCTATAATCAGGTCCTGGTGCAGTGTTTTTTTCAGCACCAAATTTGGCCCAGTTTTTTCTTCTTGCGACATCTTTATTAACAACTTCTTTAACAACAACTTCACGGACTCTTTGTGTTACTTTGACGGTCTTGCCGTCGTCGTTTACTCTGTATTTAATGATGGTTTTGGTACCATCTGCGTTTGTCTTAATTATAGGTTGGTCCACTTCTTCTGGAGAGTCTGCCCATGTACTACTTCTGTAATTGATGTTAGTATTCTGATACAAAGCCTTAAAAACTTTAGTGAATCAAATGATTTTTACAAAAAATTAGTATCACTGGAAAGCCAAAGTTGCATACGCTGCTGTGTCTGCCATTATCAAAATTGTTTTACGCTTTTGCTGCTCAGAATATGGCTTTCAAGTCGTTAATTCAAATTGAAATTTTATTTTTCAAGCCAAAACTTTTTTTTTCTTCTCAACACTCAAAAATTGTTAAAAAAAACAGCTGCGGCCGGGTAAAGCTGATAGTAAAAATGATATGTAAAGAAATTTGTGCTGATTTTAACTAGTGGCAAAGTTGAAACGCAGCATAGAATTAACAAGAAGCTAGTAGCCAGATAAACAGTTCAACAAGCCAGATTTTGAAGGTTTATTTTTGGCCAGTTTACTGCTGAAAGATTACAAGACACACTCTCTGCATTGTGCAAACTCAAACCAGCACACACTTGCTTTTTTTCAAATATTTTAATAGCTGTGCCATGTTTGATGACAACTCAGCCAAAATGGTAGAACCACAGACTCCTCCAAGTCACAGTTCCACTAAACGCAGTTCTATATTTAAGTCCATATTTTCTAACAGCAGCAGCACCAACTATCACAGTGATTCTTCCACGCTGCACGAGAGATCAGTTGATGAGTATGATGAAGATTCATCCGAAGAATCGATCGGAGCTGATGAAAAAGACAATACTACTAAAAATTGCCCTACGGTTGATGGACCTTTGTGTTTTAAATTAAACAAGAACTTATCCAAGAAACAACAACAGTCAGCAAACAAGATCTCATTCATGGATAAATTACAGATTCTGGATGATGAAGATTATGATAAATATTTGACGCAAGCAAAATACATTAAAACATTCAAGAAATGTGCAATATCAACAACAATTACAAGAAGACTGTTTTTAGCACAAGAATTACATCCTGATTCTAAGCAAAATGAATTAAATGATAAATCTACTATTAATTCAAACAACTTGGATCCAGCTGATAAAACTAAACATGCAATTTGGACAATGAAATTTAGTAAAGACGGTAAATTTCTAGCATCTGCTGGTAGAGATGGTGTTATTAAAGTTTGGAAAGTTATTTCATCTCCTTTGGATAGATTAGATCATATTAATACAACAAGTGGGAGTAATGAAGATCCAAATGATGAATATGGTAATAGTAACACAACTAAAGAAAAAATCACATTTGCCTCAATTTTCCAAGATACTCCATATAGAGTTTATGAAGGACATAGTCATGATATTTTATGTTTGGATTGGAGTAAAAATAATTTTTTAATTTCTAGTTCAATTGATAAAACTGTTAAACTTTGGAATATTAATGAAAAAGAGTGTTTGAGAACTTTCCAACATAAGGATTTTGTTACAAGTGTAAAATTCCACCCAACTGATGATAGATTTTTTCTTAGTGGGTGTTTAGATCATAAAGTTAGATTATGGTCTATTTTAGATAATGAAGCAGAATATGAATTTGATGCACAGAACCTAGTGACTGCTGTCACTTTTACACCAAATGGTAAACTGACTATTGCAGGAACTTTCAATGGTGTAGTATTTTTTTTGGATACTAAGAATTTAGAGTTAAGACATTCATTTGATTTAACCCAAAAGAAAGCCAATAATTTAGGGAATAATAGTGGGAATACCTCTAGTCATAAAAAATCTGGAGTAAAAGTAACAGGCCTAAACTCATTTGTTGATAAAGATGATGTCAAAGTTCTGGTTACATCCAACGATTCCAAAATTAGATTATTATCTTTGAAAGAACGTTCATTAGTTGAATATTTTAAAGGTGCTGTTAATAATTATTCTCAAATAGAAGCAACTATATCAGATGATGGTAAATATATCATTTCAGGATCTGAAGATCATTGGGTTTATATTTGGGATTATAAAAGAAACGCTGCTAATTCAAAAAACAATCAAACTCACAGTGGATTAAGCAAATTGTTACATTTACATGATTGTAAGAAAAGAAAAGATTATACTGCGTTCCATGCTCATCATTCAATTGTTACTGCAGCCTTGATTGCACCAAGTGCCACTGTGAAATTGTTGTCTTTATCCAATGATTATATCTATGAAGTTTATAGTGAATTGGGTCAAGCAAATGATTCAGATGCAGATCAAAGTGATCAATCGTTATTAAAGAAAGATTTTATTGGCAATATCATAGTTTCAGCTGATGATAATGGTATCATTAGAGTGTTTAGAAAAGATTTTCCCAAAAATATCAGAAACATATTATTATCAGAAAGAAAAAAGAAAAATGCTGATCATGATGATAATCATGGATCATTCTTAGGCATTCATTTGAATTATTCATCAGAATCAGTTCTTTCAAGAGGTAATTCATTGAGAGTCAACAACAAAGAACATTCAAGAAGTAGAACAAACAGCTTAATTAATAAATCTAAAAGTGGAGCAATCAGCAGTGGAACAGTTCTGAATGGCAGTATTAATGACAGTATTGGTTCAGCCAGTACAGTTACCAATAAAATGGTTTGCGATGTTTGCAACAGTGACAAGTTTACAGTGTCCAAACAAGACAACGGAACGATGGCCCTGTTTTGTACTGACTGTGGTAATCAGGTGAATGCTTAATTTTACTCAATTTGGGGGTTTTATTGTTCAATTAACTGTTGTCACATTTCAGATTTAGCTGATTCATGATTCATCATAAACAACTCAATTTTCAATTACAGGAAACAGTACTAGTACTAGAATGATTGCCACAAGTTATAAAACAGTTAATCATTATCACAGTACCTCCAATCAATATTAATGCACGACGTGACGACCAATTCGTTTATAATTCAGAGTTGTAGTTTAGATTATACTCATCAGATACAAAAGCCATAAATGATAAAGCTATAACTTCAAACTCACTCATCAGTGATCACACAAAATTTATTTTACATTCAAAAAGTGTCTTGTTTGCTGAAGACTTATAGTTTGATTCGAATTTCGGGCAGCCAGGTGCGTGTTATCGGATTATCCACAAAATTCCCAAAAATCCACGCTTTTTTGAGAAATTTTTTACTCTGAAATCTGCAAGATGCTCACCGGTTGCATTTTTTCGCTTTTAATTCCTTTTCATTTCTCTTTTCGACTGCTCAGTGCAGCGTGCTTAGCTTAGCTATCTAACTATGTTACATGTAATAACTTCACCAAACCAAAAAACAAATATTTAGATTCTAATCTGAAAAATATCTGAACTTTAAGATATTTCAACTTTTCACCTCAGTACTTTGAAATTTGAAGTCACCAACAACTAGCCAGAATCTCAGCTATACAGCACAAGCAAGATGTCCCAACAGAAATCAGCATCACAGCAAATCAGCACAGCTGGTGGGTTCATAGCTGGAGGTCTAGCGGCCTGTGGGGCCGTCACTTTCTCAAATCCAATTGAACTGGTAAAAATCAGAATGCAATTACAAGGTGAACTTACATCTCATGCTGAACGTATCTATAAGAACCCTATCCAAGCTTTGGGTAAGATTTATCAAAATGAAGGTATCAGAGGTCTACAAAAAGGTTTAGTTTGTGCATATATCTATCAACTTGGTTTGAACGGTTGTAGATTAGGTTTATATGAACCAAGTAGAAACATCATTAATTCTATTTTTTATCCAGACCAAGACAGTCACACTATTCAAAATATCCCAATTAATGTTGTAGCAGGTGCCTTATCTGGTATTGCAGGTGCAATTATTGGCTCACCGTTATTTTTAATTAAAACTAGAATGCAATCTTATTCTGATAAAATTAAAATTGGTGAACAAACCCATTATAAAAACGTCTTTGATGGTTTAAAACAAATTTACACAGCTGAAGGTTTCAAAGGTTTATTTAGAGGTGTTGATGCTGCAATTATTAGAACAGGTATGGGTTCATCCGTTCAATTACCAATTTACAATTTTACAAAACATTTCTTATTAAATAATCATATAATGGAAGAAGGTACAGGTTTACATTTAACTTCGAGTACTGTTGCTGGATTTGGGGTTGGTATTGTTATGAATCCAGGTGATGTTATTTTAACAAGAATGTACAACCAAAAAGGTGCTTTATATAAAGGTCCTGTTGATTGTTTTATTAAAACTATTAAATTTGAAGGTGTTGGTGCTTTATATAAAGGTTTTTTTGCTCAAATTTTAAGAATTGCTCCACATACAATCTTAACTTTAACTTTCATGGAACAAACTATGAAATTTATGCACTTTGTTGAAACCGATTTGATTAAATTGGGTCATGATTAGAATTACAGATAGAGAAAAAAATACACAGATAGACTAAAAAGTTTCGTTTTCATAATCCTCTCATTGATCAATGATCAATGGATATTGATACTTATTTTTATTTACTTTTTCATTTTCATTAAAACTACATTGTATTTTTATAACTGTCTTGAAAGAATCATTTTCATGAATTCTTTGACAGATCTGATGAAGAGTTGTAAAGAATCTATTAATTATAAAGTTATAAGAACTTTAAATCATCTTCAAACAATTGCTCCAAAATTTTGAGCAAACTCATCTTTTTTTTTTTTAAAAAACAAAACGATTAACTGGCTTTCTATATATAAAAATCAAACGAACTAAAAAACACACAAATGAACAGGTATATATATAAATATAAATGGATCCACAAAGCTAATATAAATAAAATTAAACCCACTAATAAAAATGAAGGTGGACTTTGGAACAGAAATAAAAAAAAAAGGTCATAAAATTGGAGCTGCCATGGGTGGTGTTTCGTGAATAAAAAAAAATATGGTGAAAAGTAAAGTGTTATAAATTTATTTCAATAATTGTTCACCATTGATTTTGACAAAAAAAAATATAGATAAATAAAGGTGGTCTTGAAAAAATTTATAACTTTATAGTTTTAAATCTAAGGATTTTTTTTTTTTTTTTTTTTTTTGATAATCAAAATTAAGCTCCTGGTAATGGAAGAATTATTGGTCCTTCCTCTTCCTCTTCATCAGCATGAATATTAACAGTAACGTTTTCTGCATCAACATCTGCATTTGGAATTCGTCTTCCTGTTCTATTAGGATCAGATCTAGTGTTAGTTGATTCATTATTAAATGGATTGTGATTTGTTGAAGCATCAATACACCAATATTTATGATAATCCCAAGCTTCTAATTGACATTGTTTAGAGCAATATTTTGAACGCTTACAACGGCGACATTTAGCAAATTGTTTTGGAAATTCTTCCCATTTTCCACATTTGAATGAACCACATTGTCGTAGTCCTCCACGAGCATCATCTTTTTTACAAGAGTTTCTCATGACAACTCCAGACCAATAGCACATTAATTCTGTATTTAAAGAATTCATTGTAAATTTCTCAACTAACGGGAAAATGTTGATTTTCTTTGGCAGTGGTTTAATCTTATTGACCTCAAGATCCGGATTAAGATCATTGTTATTATGAAAATAATTGTTGTAATCCCACTTCTGTTTATAAGCTTCAATGTCGGATTTAAACTTCTTGATTGATTTTATTTTATGTTGAACTTGTTTTGTAGAATAAAATTTTGATAGTTTTATTGATAATTCAATCCAATTTAAAATTTTTGATTCTTCATCTTTGATTTTAATATCAGAAGATTTCGAATTACATTTCAGTCTTTCTGTTGGACAAAAATCTCTGAAAAATTTACCAAATGAAGAACAAGGTGATTCATCCTTTTCTGGGAAAGATAACCCAAATGATGATAAAGCACCAGTAGGAGTTAAAGCAGATGAAGAAGTAAATCTGAATTTTTTATTCTCATCAACATTTAAAGAAGGGTGACAAGATTTATCAAACTTTTTAATGGAAGCTAAAACTTTTTTACCGAAAGATTTCGATGAGTTGTACTCATCAGACTTTGTAATTGAACTTGATGAAAATGTTGTTGTTAATTGAGGATCAACATCAACCATTGGTGTATCTATATCCACATTAATTTTTTTGGAGTAATATAAATCAGGATCAAATTTAGTACCCAAAAATTGTGAGTAATGGTTTGTCAAGATATCATCATTTGAAGTATTATTGGATTGTATTAGAATATTTTGACGGCCATTTGAAGGCTCAGTTTGTGGAGAAGTAGCAGTTGGGACCGATGAAGATGGAACTGTTGACATAGCAGTAGTTGTTGAAGTGGAAGGTAAACTTGGTTTACATGATTCTATTTCATCATCTCCAGAAACATTTGAGGTTAAATCACAATCTTCATTATCTAAATAATCATCTTTGTCTAATGGTGGTGGCACATTTAAATCAGAATCAAACTCACCATATGAACTTCTAGTTTTGCGCAGTAAAGACCGCACAGATAAATGTTCGATGATATAAGTGTTTTGCAAATGTTCTTTCAAATAACCATATTTGGAAATAAAAGCTAAAACTTGTAATGCCCAAATGACATCATCTTGTTGTGGGACCAGAATGCCATCTAAAAATCTTCTTGGAGACGACACAACATGGTTTATATCATCCGAATTGGCTAAATATAAAGTTGGATTAAATGGATGGACAATCGTTTGTTGTAAAAAAGTTGAGTTATATGGATTTGATAAAGAAGCAGAATTTAAAAACTGTGAAATTTCTGGATCTTCGTTGAATTCTAATGTAAATCTCTCTATATCCTCATAAGACTCTGGACTATATTGGAAAGAACTTTTTTTAATCAAATTAAAAAAGTTTTCAGTTAAATCTGCACCTGTAACATTATCAAAATTTCTTTCAGCTAGTAAGTAATTGTCCAAGATCGTTGCAATAATGGGAACAATACCAGCCTCAACAACTTTTCTTCTAGTTTCTTCATTACCTCTAGTTCCAACTAAAACCAGACATTGCAGAGTCAAAGTCCATTTCCAAGCTATTAAAGCATCACTTTTCTCAACAGATACAGGTTTTTCAACTTTAACCGTCACATCTTGAGGCGGGAAACGTCGCGTGAACTGCATCAGAGCTTCTTTTTCCTTGAAATCCAACTCTATGGATGGTTTGTAACATTCATGCAGGATACACACCAGTCGTTCAACACCACCATCGGTAGACAAGGTGTCTCGAACTTTTGGGGCGCCTCCGGCCAAAAAGGTGAGATGGTTCAGGTAGTTCACCAAAGGCCTGTCAGAGGTGCATTCCAGAGCTCGTCTATCGTAGACATGCTGACTGTTAACGATGGCTGCTTTGTTTTGTGATACAGCTTTGAAGTTAGGATCTCTCATGAATAGTTGGGGTAGGTGTGCCAGTGGGAATATGGAATCTGTGTAAGAGCGGTGGTATTAATTATGCCAACAGGCGTTAAAACGACGCTGATTCCTGACAACTGGTGGTAATAGATCAATGAATAGCGACTCCTAACTTGTAGGAGGAATGATAAAAATGTATTGGTAACGACAAAAAAAGAAAATAAGAGTGGGAAAGGCGAAAAAGGGCAAAAGAGCTGAATGCAAAAAAGCAGATGGCAAATGTATTGAAGTGGTAGCTCCTTATCGGTATCAGTGTCCTAGTGCGCAAAGTTTTCTGTGAGTAGCGTTCAGAGCAAAAGTGATGGAAGTTGTGATTCCAAGTTTAACAGTTATTAATTTCAAGCATTTTACTAATAATATTAATTTTCAGTGGCAACTTTGTGATGAAGTTTGGCGTTTGCTGATAGTATTTATACAGCCGGGCAGAGAGCCAGGCAGAGAACTAAAACTTGAAAGGGATTTTGCTGCCTAAACTGGGTGGCGTTAGGCAGAACGGGGCGGGTGATTTGGCAGTTTTGAGCAGAGCCGGTAGGCGCACAGAAAGAAAGTTTGGCCTTTTTCGAGTGAAAAGTGACCAAATATGGAAAGAAAGCTCTCTAAATGAGTCGTTTGAGCAACTAAAGTCTACAAAGTGCGAGAATTTTCAAAATGGAGATCCACTGTTAAGCTGTTTTGAGTATAATCAGCTGAAATATAGGTTATGACGTATGGAACAGTGAGCATTTTGATTTTTGAAAGTTGAAACTTGAAGGAGATACAGTAACATATGTAGTATCACGGGCACCGGGTAATGATGGGCTGTATACTCTGGAATGCGCAGCGCGCTGTTATTTTTCTATTTCAGTTATAACTTGTATTTATAAATGAGAGCAGAGTCCAGACTGCAAACTTTTGAGAGAAAAGCTACTCGCAATTGAAACACACCGCTCAACTGGATTACTGCAGAATATACCACACACCCCACATAGTTGCAAATGCGCGCGTTTACACTCATAATACTTGTGCTCATATCAACCGTCTTTGCCAATAGAGAGGTAGTTTCATATATCAACAACCAGAAATGTTCAGGAATGTACGCCAAAGAAGCCTGGGGAGGGCGTGTCAACCCCTTTATATCTTTCAATTTAAAAGAGTTCAGTTCCGAAGTCAATCCAAACTCAATTGATTTGGCGGTGGTGATTTTTGAGTACCAGGATTTATCCAATATCGGCAAGACTATTGCCAGCGGCGAGAAAGTGTACATTTGTGATGAAAAAGCAGTAGAACTCAACTTGTGTTCACAGGATGAGTTGGACACTTTTATCATTGGTAATGATAAATCTAACAAGTCAGAAATTATGACTTTTAAAGTTGATTCCAAAGGTTTATACCCTTCTAAATATCTAATTAAAAACACCGGTTATTACTGTGTTTCTACATTTATTCCAAAATCCAAAGAGTCTCATCGTTATAAATATAAAGCTGAGATCAACTTTAGAAACTCTTTTGGTAATATTGCAGCATCAGAATTTCCAAAATTGGCTCTGTATGGTATTTTAGCTGTTGCTTATGCAGTAACTTTTGCTTACTACGCCTTCAACTTTTGGAAACACAAACATGAAGTGCTACCACTACAAAAATACTTTCTGTTTTTCTTTGTCTTTTTAACTGCTGAAACTATTTTGGTTTGGAGTTTATATGATTTAGAAAATAGAAGTGCGAGAATTAATGCAGGTGTCAAAGTCTATATGGTTTTCATTTCAATCTTGAATTCTTTTAAATTCACTTTTTCATTCTTTTTATTACTTGTTATTTCCTTAGGTTATGGTGTTGTTTACCCAAAGTTGGAGAGAAAATTAATGTTAAAATGTCAACTTTTTTCATTATTTCATTTTGGTTTGAGTGCTTTTTATATTATTTCCAACTATTTATCAAACCCGGAATACCCTTCTTTAGTTTCGGTCATTGCAGGAATGATCATCTCTATTCTAACAGCAGTTTTTTACATTTTGATTATAAGTTCCTTGAATAAAACAACTGCATTATTAGCAGCTCAGAGACAAATGATCAAATTGAATATGTACAAGAGATTATTCAGAATTATTTTTCTTTCTTTACTGGTGTTGATTTTAGGAGTTGTGGTAAGTTCATTTATTTACATCAGCATGTCAACCACTGATTTAATTGAACAACATTGGAAATCCAGATTCTTTTTTTTAGATTTTTGGCCTTCTTTAGTCTATTTTGTCATTTTCAATTTGATTGCATTTATTTGGAGACCAACTGAAAACTCTTATATGTTAGCAGCTTCAAGTCAATTAGCATCAGACCCTGAAAATGCTGCAGACTTTGAGCTGGATGATTTACAATCATTAGATGAAGAAAACAATGGCCGTAGTGAGTATGGTCATTTGGATAATGACAGCCTGAACTTGGATTCGGACAATGAAGATGACGATAGATCCAATCAAGGTGAACCAAACTCTTCCAATCAAAGAAGCAAAAGTTTTGATGATGACAGGGCTGAGTTTGGCTCAGAGAAAAAACATGATAAATCCACTTAGTTTATATTCTGAAAGAAAAAACAAACCAGCAAAAAACCCATAAATCTATGCATATTGGTAGTGTAGCACTATTTAAGAACCCTGAAAATGTCGCGAGATATTTACTATAAGAAATATCACATGTACTTCTTTTATTGATCTTTTTGAATCAACGTTCCTTTTACAGATTTTTTTCGATTTTCGGTTCTCGAATTCAAACGCATGCTATAAAAATTACGTCAAAAAAATAAAAAATTATTCCTGAAAAGTTTCTTCGATTTACTCCCACTTTGCAGATCAGTGTAGAAGCCATGATCCAACTCAAGACTTCGACATCGACCTTGTTTTACTTTCCACCCGATGATGAAGAAGACACGCCTCGTTATGCAATTCAATCACACAAGCAGAAGCTGTATGAAAAAATCATACCATTGATCTCAGAAGACATTTTATCTTCACAAACTTCAAACACTCCTAAACTATTAACTATATCATTACAAAACTACCCAATTGGATCAATTGGGCTAGACGAGAAACATAAATATGAAGCTTTTTTGAAAAAATGGAATGATGGCCTACAATTTTTGAAGACTAAAGAACTTAAATTCAAAGAATTTGAAGAGGTTCAAGTCGATCAAAACTCGTTACACCTGCATTTAAAAGAACACGAGTCTGAATTTCTTCATGAAAGCGAATTGAATATAAGATTTGTCAGTTGGAATTTGCATGGTGATGAAATCTATAAAACTGATGATGATTTATCTGAATTGTTTTTAACACATGGCATCACTGCAGATGTTTATTTTGTTGCATTCCAAGAGGTTGTGCCTCTAAGTGCTAAAAATTTAAGATCTTCAATTGCTCCAGTGGAAAATTGGATAAAGAAAATCCTGACTGTGATTGATCCTGACTCCAAAGATAACTTTAAAATCTTGAAAACCAATAAACTTTTAGGGTTAGCTTCTATTTTAATATGCCGTTCAGAACTAGTGATAAATTTTAGCGAAATAGCAATTGATTCAATTGGAACAGGGATTATGAATTTTTATGGCAATAAAGGTGCAATTTTGACTAATTTTAAAATAAATGATTTCAGTTTTAGTTTCTTGGATTGTCATTTTGCAGCCGGTGAAAAAGAAGGATTTTTAATCAAAAGAAGAAAAGAACTTCATGGTGTTTCATCTTATTTACCATTGGTGAAATCGTATGGATCATTGGTCAATGCTGATGAAGATGGTGTTGTATTTGATGTTGAAGAGTTAGAAGGAATGTTGAAAGATGTAGATATAGAAAGTGATGAAGAAGAATTAGAAGGTGTGGACGAGAAGAGTGATAACCATAAAATTGCAGTGATAGATTCAGAAGAGCAAGAAACCAAAGAGTTTAAAAACGAAGAGATTGCAAAGATATCAAGTCAAAATGCATCACCAAAAAAACCAATTAGAAAGCCACCCCCAAAAGATTCTGAAGAGGAAGTTTTTAGTGATGAAATTGTTCATGATTTTGATAAAAATATCATTTTGATTGGAGGTGACTTGAACTATAGATTAACAGGTGAGAATCACGAACTCAGAACATTAATTGAAAACGAAAACTATGAGGGGTTACTAGATCATGATACTTTAACTTTGGAGAAAACTAAGGGAAGGATTTTTAAACATTTTGAAGAAGGTACAATAAAATTTCCTCCAACTTATAAATTTGATACTCAAATGAAGGATTATGATGAAACAAGAATTCCATCATATACAGATAGGATATTTCATTCCAAATCTAAACACATCAGAATCAACAAATATTCTTCACCAGAAATATATTTATCAGATCATAAGCCTGTTGTTGCAGATTTTACAATCTCATCAATTCCAATAATCAATAATGATGAAAGAAATGCCATTGTTAAAAGCTTTTTAAAGAAACTTGACGATGAAGAAAATCACAGTAAGAAACCTTCGATCACAATTGAATCATTGGAAAATGTCACACAAGTGCCAATTTTATCAAAATCTACAATTGAAATCATGATCACTAATGTTGGTAATTGTAAACTTTATTGGGAAATTATAGACTCTATTGATAAACAAGAAACAAGAGCACAAGGAGAAAAGCAGGTTGTAAGTAGCGTTGAGAATAAGAAAGGAATTCTACCAAGACATGCTTCTCAAATTGTTAAAATCAGTGCAACTTTACCAGTTGGATGTTCAAAATTTGAGAAAACTTTAGTCTTAAGAGTTTACAAATTACAAGATTTTTTTATCACCTGTACTTTTCTTTCCAAAAAATCATATTTTGGATGTTCAATTGAAGAATTGAGTGGTGACTCTCATACTGGAATTCCTAAACCAATCTATACTCTGATCAACTACTTGAACAAAAAGATTGTTAATGATATGTTTGATGAAACAAAACTAAACTTCACACATGATTTAGAAAAAAAAATAATCACACTCATTGATGAAGATAAAGATTTAGATGAAAATGATTTGAGACGTGCGGATCAAAGTATCGAAGGAAGTTCATCAAGAGCGATTGCCAGGGTATTATTATTATTATTGAGAAGTTTAGATGGAGGCATTGTCCCAAGTGATTTGTCTACTTCTGTTTTATCAAACTTCAAAAACGATGATGATGTTTTAGAGAAGGTTTTAGAAAGTTTACCACCTCAAAGAGCTAATGTTTTGATTTATTTGAGTAGTTTTTTGAGGTTATGCATTGAACATGGAATTGATAGACAAGACATTTTTTCAAAATTTGCAAATTTGTTGATTGAAGTTCCAAGAATGCGTAAAAGAGATTTTATGTTCAATAGAACAAACTACGAGAAGTTAAGACGTGAGTTTTTAGAAAAATTACTTTGAACAATAATGATATGAATTTATAATACACTGTATGTAATTTTTGAAGAAGCAGACACACAAACACAGAATCTCACTCTTAAGATGCACCAGTAAACCTTAAGACAGCTTCAAACGCAGCTAATGCTGCAGCATTTGCTGGGAATGATCTTAAAATCGATGGAACAAAACCTTTCGTGAAACCTTTCCAACCTCTTGTTTTATAGATCTCAACAGCAGCCTCTTTCCAACTTTTGAAACTTCCGTTAAATTTATCATTGGCTAATAAATATGATTTGACAACATCTGAAGGGTAGGCAGTAATCCAAAAACAACTTGCACTGAAACCTCCAGCCCAAAAATTGATTGCAAAATCACTTAAGTTTGTTTTTTCTTTCATCAAGTTTGTAAAGATTTCATAACTTCCCCACCAAGTGATAAAATTTGTTCTAAAGATTAATGTAGAAATTAAACCTTTGTATAAACCATTTATTCCTAAACCGTTTTTACTATAGATATCTTTTATCACCGATATTGGCCCATTATATTTGTTATTTTTAGCTCCATACTGAACTTGTAATTTCACTTTAGCCAGTTCAACTGGGGCAGCAATAAATGAGACAGTCCAGCCTGCTAGAACACCAGCAAAAATATGACCTTTCAAATCTAGTTTTGGTTCATCAGCATAGAAGTTTCTTTTTATAATTCTTCTATAATTATGTAAAGATCCCAACATAATGGAATCCATCATAATCCATCCAAACAGCGGAGGCGTAAAGCCTAAATAAAACCCCTTCACACCTTGTGTTTTCAAAGTTTTATAACAACAATCCAAAGGTCCAGTGAATCTAGTTGAATCTGTTTGTAGACGAACTTTGATCGTGTCAAAAGGATGTCCCACTGTGTTTTTCGCTATTCCGGAAAAAACACCGGCAACAAAACCAATGTATCCACCCGGTGCCTCTTTCTTCTTCTCTTCAGCCATCGTGGATCTGTGTGATTTGTTGTGAGTTTATTACCGATTCAAAGATTCGAAACTTTCAACTTATATATCTTGATTTTTCATGGTGGAGTTTTGTCATAGACGGTATGAGCACGACTGTGGTAGACACAATTTTGTTCTCTACACAGCGTAACGCCGTAAAGCTAAAATTCAACGTTCAAGTTTTGGCACAATAAGCGTTTATAGTGATGATTAATATATACGGATGGTAAATAGTACAAGCTAAATTCAGTTCTATACGTCTATTTGTTCATGGGGTTGTTTAACTCGTAACTTTCTATCTTTTATTCTGTGACAACAATTTGTAACAGTTTATCACAGTTAATGCTCTCACCACTAGACAAATCCACAAGTCTAACACCAGCCAGGTTAAAAACACCAACTTCCAAACCTATCAGTGCAATTTCACTTTCAAAGACCTGATCTGCACTAACTTTAAAGTGCACCTCGTTCACTAAACTTAATAGACCCACTGTCTTAATCTTAGAACTGTTATAGTATTTCAGTAGGTTAAGATTAGTTTGAATATGTGATTTAATTTTAGGAAGATTTGGTTGATATGCTTCTGAAGTTGAATTAAAAACCATCACTAGATTTCTATTTTTTTTGGAGTTGTTCAAGATATGCGCCTTTAATTTGAATGTTTCTCCTAATCTGACTTTCTTATTTCCAATAAATTTGATCTCAAGTCCTTGTGAAAGTGTAACACTGGATAAGTTCACTGATGAAGTTGATACTTTTTTCAACTTGTGTTGCAAATTATTGAACTCTATGTTTGAAATGAACTTGGTTTGCATTTCATGAACACCGATAGAGTAATCGATATCTATGAGGGCTTTGTAATTGATCTGCTCAGAAGAATCTAGTTGATATGAAAAACTGAGACTGTCGTCATTTGTGATTTGTAGTGGAAAATGATCTTTGAATTTAGGTTCAAAAGGTCCTCTGAATTTAAAGTTGATGCCCTTTAAGGTTATTGACTTACCCATTTTCTTCAACCTACTGGTAAGCTCAAGATCAATAGTGGATAAGACTCTTGTTTCTTTAATCTTGATGTTTCTGACTCTGAAATTTAAAGATTTCACTATTGGAAGTTGAATTTCATGTGATAAAATCAATCTCTCTGAGCTTTTTGAGCTCAGACTTCTATCCACATCAATCTTCACTTTGTTATTTTTGATGTAAATATCTGAAAGTACCGCCTCTTTCAACAAAAATCTGTTTTTACCAACAGCTATTGTTGGTTTCACTTCACTCAAAATGTTTCTTCTTTCAGCGGGCACAAAATCTTCCAAGATATCACTAACTTCCTTTCCATGTACTTTATTATACTGAACTGTTGTTTGTGATCTAACAATGAGCGTTGGTGAATCCATTATATTGATCTTTGGGTAGGATAAATGTTGTACAAACTTGTATATTTCGGTTGTGTTATTTTGCAAAACTGGCTCTTGAAGTTCTATGCCACCAATGCTCTGTGTCTCAGTGGTTTCCCCATTGCATTGAACCATAAACTCAACATGTACCCCACCAACCAGCTGCTCTGGCTCCTTCTGAACAACAACAAAACCTTCTAGTGTCTCGTCAAAATAGCTGAATTCTCTGACCTGGGCCTCATTCAAATGCTTGATGGAATCCTCCACATTGCCTGTCAATTCAATGCGCTCCTCTAAGACGCATAACGAGAGCAGCATTCTCTTTCAATGCTTCTCTGCTCTATTAATTACGGAAATTGGTGATTATGACAAAGCTTTAAATAAAATCAAAATAAAACAAAACTGTCTTATAAAAAATATTTTTGGACTTACTTACTTACATACAAGTTACACATTATCAAACCATTTAACCATCATCGCGAGCGGCTCTATACAATCGAAAGCGTTGAAAAGCATGGACAGCCCTCATGAAGTGCCTCACAATGAAGGCCAGGGGCCCTTAGAGATTGATCTCGACCAGGCAATGAACGTGTATCCGCGCGAAGAAGTTATCATTCCAGTCAATGAGGAACCAAATTTCCATCAACAGCTTCTGGAACAACAACAAAGTCCCCAGCCAGTACAGCAGGAGGTCTTTCAGTTTTCACAGCGACTTGAATCACCAGAGCAGGTGCAACACCCACAATTTGTGTACCCACCACCCATCCAACAGATCAATTTGGACGCGCAACCTGAAGAGTTGGAATTCATTAGCAACCAAAATGTAAACAACGTTGCTGCTGGCACCACGCAATCAGCGCTGGAGACACCACCACAGCAGATCACTTCTGGGTTTGAGGTGGCCAAACAAGAATCCAACACTACCACAATGGACGACATCAGAAGCATACGGAGAAGCTTAGCAACTGAAACAAAAACACCAACAGAATATACTTTGCATATTGTGTTTACTCAGTTTGTCAGACACGCTGAACGAAAATTGAACATGTGTTTAAGTCACCCCCTAGAGCTGGAACCTCCAATTGTTGATTTGTTAGCTGAAGGTGTTGACCCTAATTTTGACAAGATCGTGGCCTCTTTAGGTTACATTTCTAAGAAGAATCCTAAACCAGTTATTGATTCGGTGATGTACTGGAGAAAATCAAAAGCTGAAGTAGCATCCATGGCCGCTGATGCTGTTGATAAAGCTGTAAATAACTTGAAAGAGTATAAGGAAAATTCAAGTTTCAAAAGAACACATTCACATACTTCCAGTAATGTTAGCAGATTCTCTCATAAAAGAAACAATTCATCAAAATCAACTGTCAATACCATCGCAAACTCAAAATTATCTCAATTGGAGCAACAAGTACAACATTCCCGTGATACTGCTATACAAGGTGAAAGAAAATCCTCAATCAGCATTTACATACTATGCAGAGTTTTGATTGAAATCGTTAAACAAGTTGATTTTGAATCTACTGATGATGATTTAGGAGATAAATTAGAAGAGATTGTTTTTTCACAATTGAGAAGTACAGATCCAATTCAAATTTCATCAAGTATCATTAGATCTGCTAGTTGGAATCTAATTGCGGAATTATTAGGTTACATGTCAGAAAAAAGATTTTTAAGTGTTAGTGATAGATTCATTGCTGAGCTTGAAAAAATACCTCCAAATGTTCCTAAAGAAATTGAACCATCTATCCATTTATTGATTCACGGTATGAGATACCTTAGACTCAAAAGCTATCCACCAGAAGATTTTGAAGAAAGTGCTGATTTCTTATTATCAATATCAAAGTTTTTCAATTTAACAAGAAGTCATTCTATTAGATTAGCATACTCTCAAGTTTTAAGCTATTTATTACTTCCATTATCTGAATCATTAACAGCTGAAGTTAATCATCCAACTTGGGTTGAAGCTATCACAAAGCTCTACAAAATCTCCCATTATGTTGACTTTAGTAACCCTGGTTGGACCACTAATTTAACTTTATTAATATCTGTTTTGTGTGTTTCTCCAAATGAATTGTTTTTAGCTAAATGGTACAAACTAATAGAAGAAATGATTAAAACCTTTAAATCCAAACAAACATCACAAGATGAAAAAGCAGTGATTGTTACAGGAATTTCAAGATTGGTCTGGGTCTATCTTTTCAGATGTACTGAATCTTTAAACAACACAACAAGGAAAATTGATACCATTATTAAGTCTCTTCTTTTTGCTAAAGGGAAATCTGGTTGGTCAGCTGATGATATTGAAATCATTTTACCATTTGTCCAAATTTTCAGAGCAGTGGGTTATGCTGCTCATGGTGCAACAATGGAAAACTTTATTGTTCCTTTAATTAAATCAAGCTTTAATGGACATTCGATTGATAATATCCAGCATGAAAAAATTGTTTTAGTTATAAGGTCATATATTGCAATTTTAGCTGATGAAGAAAGACCGGAATTTCCAGAAAATAATGACACTTTATCAGATCCCGATATTAATTTGGAGATCAAAGATGGCTATCATGAAGAAATGTGGAAATATATTGACTTGCTATTAGTTTTGCTGGACAAAGCTGTGGGATACTCTCATAGCCCACAGAATCAAAATGGTCAATCTCAAAATTCAACAAGTACTCCTTTCTACTATGGTTCAAAATCACCATTCAGTGGATTTAAATTTGGTTCTGAAACGAATGTTCAATTAAGTAAGGCTTTGCATTCTCAGTTATTCGCTGTTGTTATTGAAGCAATTCCATGGACAATTCAAGGTTTCCCAAAAAACATTATAGAGCTCTTATGCAGAAATTCTTTACACACTGATGTCAATGTTGCAAAAGCTTCTAGAGATTCATTGAAATTGTTGGTTTCCAAAAAAAACCCACATACTATGATTACTTATTTTGCCAAATTTGCATTCAATTTTGATGAAAGATCAAGTTATTCTGAAAGCTATGTTATATCCAAAGAATTATTGAGACTGTACTATGAATTGCTTGAGTTTTGGTTATCTTCAATCCAAAGCAATAAGATTGTTAAAACAATCAATGAAAATGGGGAAGAAGATGAGGAACAAAAACTTGAAAATGAACTACAATGGAAAAATACAATCACTGTTATTGAAGAAGTGGAAGGTCACGGTTTATTTTTCTTGTCTTCTCAAGACTTTGAAATTAGAAAGATTGGTATTTCAATTCTAAGGATTGTTGAGTTGTTTGATCAAGCTTTATATGACCAAACAAAATCAAAAAGTTCTCAAAAAAAGAAACTAAAACATAGAAGATCAAACTCAAAATTTGCTGCGGATATTGGTACAAGAGTCTATTTTATATTACAATCTACAGATTTTTACAAACTGATAAATGCTCAAAAGCAGAATTTAAGCGTTGCTGAACGTTCTAGATTACCAAAACTTACTGCAAAACAGCGTCGTGATGTTTTAATCAAAATTGCAGAATCAGATTATGGTGTTGATTCTGCTCTTTGGTTTAGAGTATTTCCTAAAATTTTAACTCTTTGTTTTGAGAGATGCCCAATCACTATGGCTCTATGTCGCTCAATTGTTTGTACAAGATTGGTGCAAATTCATGATCTAATTTTGGAAATTGCTAAAACTGGTAAAGCCAGCGATCGGTCAACTCAAGGTCATGCTGAAGTTTTAATTGAACAATGGAAATTGTATTTGATTGTTGCATGTACTTCTTTGACTTCAACAAATGAACAGAGATTACACATTCCAAACTCTGCTACAAACTCACATAAGAAAAAGAAATCTCAACAGCTGTTAACCATTCAACATAGCACCATCACTAGTGCTAGAAGTGTTTACAAACTCACACTGAGTTTACTGAGCAATTCAAATCAATCAATTAGAGATGCTATTTATTCTGGATTGAGTTGTATGAACGTCAATATTTTCAAGACTTTTCTTGAATCTGTGGAACCTATTTTCACCAAATGGGAAAATCAGATGGATAGACCAATTGAAACTGAAGACAGTATTTTAAGAATCGAAGTTGTCCATATTTTGAACACTGTTAGTAAATTTGTTGAAGATGAATCCATTATTAATGATGATTGGGTTATTTCAAGACTGACTAATTTCATTAAAATAATCAGATTATTTTTATCACAACCTAACATTCAGGTTTGCTTTGAATATCAAAAACTTCGTCGCTATTTTTGTGGCTTCTTGGAGAATGTTTTTAATGGTTTGCATAAGAATGGAACTGCTGATAAGTGGTTGCCATTTGAAGCAAGGGTCTCTTGTTTCACTTTTTTGAAAGAATGGTGTGGTTACGGTAAATATGCTACAATAACAAAGAACAGATATTTGCAAATGTCAGCAAATTATGCTAATACACAGACAACTTCTGCTATAAATTCTGCTATTGAATTTGAGAAACAGTATTTGAGTATTGCTTCAACCAATTGTATGGTTGCTTTATTGAATGGTAAAATCAAAGAGTTGAGAGGTCAAACAGTTTTAAAGTTTGATTTAGCTACTTTGCTTTCTTGGATTGACTCATTACTAAATTCATCAAATGATAGAATCATGGGTTTGGCCAAAAAAGCATTGAAAAGTTTGTTCAAAAATAATCCAGATGATGAAGATTTATTTACAGAAATTTATGATAAATGTATAATTGATCAAAAAGTTACAAGCATTGAGAATTATTATGTTAATATTGCACAAGGTCTGATCAATTCAAAAGATTATCCTTTAAAAAAACATCAAGTGTTGTTACTTGCACTTTATGGATGTGGTTTTAACAGCTTTGAGATTAGATCAAATTCCATTAAACTTCTTGTTGATGCAGAGAATAGATTTTTTGGCTCAGAATTAGTAGGTGCATATACCGAAAGAGTTTTAAATAACAATAAGACCATTTACAAAAGAGCCTTGTTGGAAATTGCAACTTATTTTGCTTCAGCCTTTCCTGATGAGAATATGTTTTTGATATCCACATTAACCAAGCATTTCCATATTGTCAGCTTTGAAGCAAGAAGAGATATCTTAACTATTCTAATGCCTTGGTTACAAACGGTTGAGTTGAAAGTTACCGATGATGAAATTGATATAAGCTCTTATATGGTTCTTTCCAACCTATTTGAAATCACAGTTAAATTTTCAGATAGTATTCCAAACGAAATTGAAGCTTTATGGATGTCTTTGGGTAATGGTGCGAATATGAGAAATGTTAATGCAATTTTATTATTTGTTATTAATACAAGTATTGTGAAAAGAAATCCATTGTTTGTTGAGTTTTGCAGCAAAGTTTTGGTTTATTTATCTACGTCAAGTGTTGTCTTATCAAGTTCAATCATCGGTTATATTCAACCAAAACTTATGGTTCCACCACTTGCAACTCCATATGAACCACCAGTCAATGATATATCTTTACCTTATGTTGCTGATTTATGGAAATCATTTGGGTTTGCAGGTAATGATTCAGTTTTCTCATTGGGTCAATTGGCATTAATTTTTTTATCAGACCTATTTGTTATTCCAAAAGAATCACTGAATGGAAAAATCCCATTATTATTGCATATATCATTTGTTCTTTTGGATCATTATTTGCCAGTTGTCCAAGAAGCAGCAGCGAAAATGATTGTTTACTTATTGAGCACAGTCACTGAACATTCAAAATTAGAAGAAACAAAGAACATGATAAGATATAATAAAAAATCACTATGGGTTTATGATGACTTGAATAATGACAAAGGCGGTGCTCGCTCTCCAAAAGACATGGATTTATTAGTTAGAAATATTCTCGAAATCTTCAGTGTTTCACATCCAAGCTTACAAGGTGAATGGGAAAGAGTTGCTCTATCTTGGGCCACTACTTGTGCTGTAAGGCATATCGCATGTCGTTCTTTTCAGGTTTTCAGATCACTATTATCTTTCTTAGATCAAAGTATGTTAAGAGATATGTTACATCGTCTATCAAATACCATTTCAGATGAAACTCAGGACATTCAAGGCTTCTCAATGCAAATATTAATGACCTTGAATGCTATCACATCTGAATTAGATGCAGAGAAGTTGATTGATTTTCCACAATTATTTTGGTGCACTGTTGCTTCTTTGAATACAATCAATGAACATGAGTATATTGAGTTGTTATCAGTCTTATCAAAGTTTCTATCTAAGATTGATTTGGACTCTGAAGATACTGTCTCCTGTTTGGTTTCCACATTTCCTTCTAATTGGGAAGGTAAATTTGAAGGTATTCAACCAATAGTGATGATTGGGTTGAGATCATCATTATCATGGGAACCCTCACTGAAATTATTGGACCGTTTGAACAAACTGAAGGATAGTGATATTATTGCTGGAGGTAAAACTAGACTATTGTTTGCATTGTTGGTAAATCTACCAAGATACTTACATGCTTTGGATGAAGAGGATTTATCAGATGAAATCATTGATTCTGCAAATACGTTGATGGATATGGCAAATAGAAATGGAGAAGCCAGTTTGTCAAGACTACTTGATTCATTCTCTAAAAATAAATTTAGAAGTAAAGATGATTTTTTAAGTCAAACCATTGGTTACATTTCATTGAATTATTTGAGTCAATATAGTGGTCAAATTGTTATTTTTTTGCTAGGCTTATTATCGAATAAGTTGGATATGGTTAAAATAGAGACTATGAACATTTTGAAATTACTATTTCCAAAGATTGACTTTTCAGAACCTCAATTTCATGGATGTGGTGCTGATTTAATCTCTCCATTGCTGAGATTGTTATTGACGCCATTAGCTGAACAAGCACTAGAAGTGTTGGACGAAACTACAAGTATTTCTGGATCCAAGTTAGATAAAGATATTTTAAGAATGAGCTTAGGTAATAAGACTATAAAGAAGGATTATGAAAGTACTGTTACATTATTTGGTGTTCCAGAGGAATCCGGCTGGTCAATTCCCATGCCAGCAATTACAGCTGTTACCACAAGAAGTAATGTTCATGCAGTTTATTTATCTTGTGTTGCTTTAGTTGAAAATGAAACTTCAGAAAATCCAGAAGAACAAGAACAAATCAAATTCCATATGGAAGAGTATAATTACCAATCTCATGAATCTGCAGAAGAAAATATTGATACAATATCTGTTGTTGAAGGTACCGAAGGTTCATTAAGTCATATGTGGGCCGAACTAGACAACTTAGATTCATTTTTCACTAAAGATGCCGAAACTTATTCAAATTTTTCTGAAAATACAAATGATGGTCATGTACGTTCAACATCAGTGGATACAAGATACAGTAATACTGATCCACTGACACCATTTGAAAGTGCACCGCAAATCTATGATAAAAAAGTTTCTGTTATTTTGAACAGAAGTTTGGCTAGAACACCATCAAACTCATCATTTAAGACTTCATTAGCAGATTCATTTGGAAATGGAAGCTTAAGTCCAACCCATAATTTAAGATTTGGAGGTAATACTAGAGATTTAAGAAGTAGAAATTCATTGAATGCTTTGAATGCTGGAATTGGAGGTAACCCAATCACTATTAATAGCGGCGCTTACAATTATCAAGCTCGATATCATGGAGGGAAAATAGGAGAACAAGGAAATATTTTGAATCCAAGCACTCCTAACTTACCATATAATAGAGCTGTTGTAAGTAGATCACCAGAACTAAAAACAGAAGATTTGTTTAAAGTTGATGGATTAATTGGACCTCCAACAATCAAGAAACGTAATAGATTTACAGCAGCACCTGGGTATTTAAGCAACTGGTCTCAAAGTTCACCAAGTCATAAGAGCAGTATCACTGTTACAAGTCCAGCAGGTACACCAACATCAAGATCAATTCGTGATATGTCTTTTCTGAATAGAGAGAAGAAATTTTTCCAACATGATCATAAGAATAATCATTCTAATATTAATGGAAGTCATCCAGGGTCAAGTAATTGTGGTAGTTTGTTGAACAATAATAGTTCCACAAACTTGAATAACATCACAGAAAACAGCTCATTTGAAAATAGTTGATTGTCATTTATTCAAGACATCTTGAAACTAATAGTAGTAATACAAGAATTACAATGATTGAAATAATTTTGTAGTTTATTGCTCTATTGAATTGGAATATATTATACAACATAAAATCTATTTACAACTAACTCAATAGAACAAAAAGATAAAACCAACAAAAAAATGTATCAATGTATCTTTTGTTTTTATTCTTTGTTTAACTCACATTTGGTTTGAGGTCATGAAATTGAAAGTTGAAAAGAAAAGATGTATTATGAAATAGGATTGTGCTGTGAGATGAAAAAATCAAAAAATCAAAAAACTATGAGGCAAATCACACACGAGTCAAACCATAAATCATTTTACCAGTTTCATCATAAGTAACTTTACGGTTTCTCTTATTATCACGTAAAGTAGTACCATATCTGAAACCAACTTCACCAACTTTAACTTTCTTGAAAATTAAACCACTACGTTCTTTTGGGCCTTTCTTAGCAATGAAAATATTATCATTTTCACCTTTTGAAGATTTTGATTTTTGTGCTGATATATCAACAGGAGCAGATAATCTGGCTAAAGTTTCAGCAGCAGGTTCTAAACCTAAAACTTCGGCAGCATCAACTGGACCAAAAGGTTCTGCTTCAGCAACAGTGACGAAACCACCTTTTAGTGTTTTCTTTGGAATTGGGACTTCTGTTAGGTTATCTGGGGTAGTTTTGGTGTTGAATAGTGGGAAAGCTTTGTATAAAGTGTTGCTGAAAACTTGTAAATCTTCGGAAATTAAGTTCTAGATTAATGTTAGTTGATTTTAAATTTAGTATAAGGTTCTTGGAATGGAAATACTGCGGCAAACCAAAAAGCGAAGATTAAGATGATTCTCAGTGGAAATATTTGTAACCATGAAATTGTCTTAAAGACTAATCGAATTTTTAAAATAGTCTCATCATAAAATCATCTTCAAAAGCTGCTTGCCTTAAAACTTGCTTCAAAAATTTTCATTCCAAAAAAAAAAATACTCAACTCACCTTTTCACTCCATTTTTTCTCAATTTCTACTAGTTCAGCAATAGCTTCAACTCTTGAAATTTTCAACTGGTATTCAATGGCAACATCTTGGGCATGTAAACCTTGAACTTTGATTTTTCTGTGGATTTCTAGACGATCTTTCTCACTGACTTGAGTGGCAGTTTCACAAGCTGGATTCTGTGGGAATGGTGCTAAAGGATTCAAAAACCTGTCTCTTCTATTGTTGTTACCTTCTTCACGCAATGGTTTTCCAAAAAAATCTAGTCTTGCATTTGTTTTTGGATCCACTAGTGGTTGACCTCCATCCTGTCTTGGTGTTATATAATTTGGAATGTGGTTCTCAGGAAGCTTGTTGTACTTGTTCTGGACATATTCACCTTTGTAGTTCTTCTTCCCCAAGAACAGGTCTAGCTGGTACTTGAAGTTTGTACGTTTTTCTTTACTACCTTTTGGCAGTCTTCCTAGGATTGGGCCCCTGTATGCCTGTGGGTACGCCAGTCTTCTTCTAGAAAAATGGCGCACATGTGAGAGCAAAGCTGTGTCTGTCTTCTGTGCGCTGGCTGAAGAAAACATATTTGGTTTCGTTGGTTGTTGTTTGATGTTGACTAAAACATGAGGTTAGAAGTGAAAAAAAGTGAAAAATCGACGGAAAAAAAAAAAAAAAGATAAAATCAACGTTACCCTGC
Organism: Starmera amethionina; assembly: GCA_030573755.1. Lineage (NCBI taxonomy): Eukaryota > Fungi > Ascomycota > Saccharomycetes > Phaffomycetales > Phaffomycetaceae > Starmera > Starmera amethionina. Next base: position 39,496 of record JAJMDW010000005.1, read on the forward strand.
AGAATTTGAAGATTTGTCGTGTTCAAGCTGCTAATGAAGCTGTGTTTGAATGGACAAGGCAAATGTGTTCACATAGTGCTACTTGGATGCTGCTACAGCTTTTAAAATGCTTTTTTAATGGCAAAAATAGCTGCTCATCTGACTGTCTGCAAAATAGCGGAGTGTGGCCGTAACATACTATCTAGCTATTTTCCTAAATAACTCTGTCAATCAGAATGGTGTCAGTATGTAAGTAACATGGTTGGATAGATGGAGCTTCATTATAGCCAGCTCAATTTTTAATAACTTTCTAAGATCAAAATTCAGCGTTAAAACCACCAAAATTCACTATTTCAACATCGGCCAATTTCTTCAAAAAATTTTATTTCAGTCATAATGTCAAATTCTTGATCTTCTTTCTTTACAACTTCAACGTATTCTGTCCTGCCCGATTGACTGCTCAGCAAGGAAGCAAGATAACAAATAGCTAAATATGCTTTCCAGAAACACTTCTAGAAGAAACTTTTCAGCGCTTTCCAAGAACATGGAAAAGAAGCTGAACAGATATTCCAACATCATCACCCAACCAAAAGATCAAGGTGCCTCCCAAGCCATGTTGTTTGCCACTGGTTTCAAGCAAGAGGATTTCAACAAAGGTCAAGTTGGTGTCGGTTCTGTGTGGTGGTCTGGTAACCCTTGTAACATGCATTTATTAGACTTGAACAACAGATGTTCTGAATCTGTCAGAAAAGCCGGTTTGATGCCAATGCAATTCAACACCATTGGTGTTTCAGATGGTATTTCCATGGGTACCAAAGGTATGAGATACTCTTTACAATCAAGAGAAATCATTGCTGATTCTTTTGAAACCATCATGATGGCCCAACATTATGATGCTAACATTGGTATTCCATCTTGTGATAAAAACATGCCTGGTGTTTTAATGGCCATGGCTAGACACAACAGACCTTCCATCATGGTCTACGGTGGGTCTATCAAACCAGGTCATCCAAGCTGTGGATCTGAAAAAATCCCAGAAAATATTGATATTGTTTCTGCTTTCCAATCTTATGGTCAATATATTTCCAAACAAATTAATGAAGAAGAAAGAGTTGATATTGTTGAACATGCTTGTCCAGGTGCAGGTTCTTGTGGTGGTATGTATACTGCTAACACAATGGCTTCAGCTGCAGAAGTTTTAGGTATGACCATGCCAAACTCTTCTTCTTCAATTGCTGTTTCAAAAGAGAAGTTAAATGAATGTGACACCATTGGTGATGCCATAAAACATTTGATTGAATTAGATTTGAAACCAAGAGATATTATGACTAAAGAAGCTTTCAAAAACGCAATCACCTATGTTATTGCCACTGGTGGTTCCACAAATGCTTGTTTACATATGATTGCCATTGCCCATTCAGCTGGTATTGATTTAACTTTAGATGAATTCCAAGCTATCTCTGATAAAACCCCATTATTAGGTGATTTCAAACCTTCTGGTAAATACGTTATGGCTGAATTGGCCCAATATGGTGGTACTCAAGCCGTTATGAAATATTTACTGAATGAAGGTTTCTTAAACCCAGATACTTTAACTGTTACTGGTAAAACTTTAGGTGAAAATGCTGATGCTTCAGAAGGTTTACCAGCAGGTCAAGACATCATCAAACCTGTTTCAAAACCAATCAAACCAAGAGGTCATTTACAAATCTTGTACGGTTCTTTAGCTCCAGGTGGTGCTGTTGGTAAAATTACTGGTAAAGAAGGTACTTATTTCAAAGGTACTGCCAGAGTCTTTGAAGAAGAAGGTGCTTTTATTCAAGCTTTAGAAAACGGTGAAATCAAGAAAGGTGTCAAAACCGTTGTTATTATTAGATATGAAGGTCCAAAAGGTGGTCCAGGTATGCCAGAAATGTTGAAACCTTCTTCTGCTTTAATGGGTTATGGTTTAGGTAAAGATGTTGCCTTATTAACCGATGGTAGATTTTCTGGTGGTTCCCACGGTTTCTTAATTGGTCACATTGTTCCAGAAGCTGCTCAAGGTGGTCCAATTGGTTTAGTTAAAGATGGTGATGAAATCGTTATTGACTCTGATAACAACAAGATTGATTTGTTAGTTTCTCCTGAAGAATTAGCCGAAAGAAGAAAACAATGGGTTGCTCCAGCTCCAAGATATACCAGAGGTACTCTATCCAAATACGCTAAATTGGTCTCTGATGCTTCTCGTGGTTGTGTCTTAGATGCTGATGAGTAAATTCTCTAATTTAATTTATCAACTGTAAGAGGTTGTTAATAGTGTCCATTAAAGAAAGGACTGTTCATAGTTAGAAATGCAGATTGTTCTGCAGAATTATTTATTTATTACTGTCATGTTGTCAAACCAAAGGGAATTGGTTGGATTAGTTGTTTTACATTTTTTATTATATTAAATTATATTTTACTTCATATTGTTTATTTATGGCGGGTGGGCCTGTGTCTTGAAGCTCACGTCACCCTCAACTATATACAAGTCGTCTCACCAAGTGAGTAACTTTAAACTGCTGTAGTTCATTATATTATTTCATGACACATGTATTGTATTGTATTACCCGCCTGGAGCTCATCGCTTCCAAAAAAAAAAAATATATTTTTTTTTTAACATTAAATATGTATGTACTACAGGAAAGATGAATTTTGAAATGATTTTTTTGTAGTTTTTTAATTTAAGCTTATGAACTGTTGAATTTATTGTTATTTTCAAAGATCAAGATGTCTGCTGAAGCTATTTTTATTGGTGCAAACAGACAAGAGCATGTTGCAGATATCCATCCAGGAAAGGAAATTCTTGCATTTGGTGCTGGAAACACAGTCGCATTATGGAATACAGCTACCACCAACTCTAAAGGCGTTTATCACACTTTGAAAGGTCACACAGGTGAAGTCACATGCGTGCGTTTTATTGATGATTACAATTACTTGATCACTGGAGCTGAAGATTCTATAGTTAATGTTTGGAAATTTGATAATGAACAATCTGCGTTTTTACAACAACATCAAGTTTTAAAAGACCACAATGAGTCAATCATTGCTATTTATAGTTTTGAAAATTATTTCTCAATCTCAGATTCCACTGGTAAAGTGACAATTTGGAAATTGAATGGTTCAGAATTTATTAAAATCCATGAATTCTCTGCACCAACTGGATTATTACCATTAACTCTTGCAATTCAAGAAATCAATAACAATGAATTCATTATTGCTGTTGGAGGAAGTGGATTTAAGATTTTTGTTTATTCATTCACCATGAACAACAACATTCTAGAAAATTTTCAACAAGTTGCCGCTTTAGAAGGTCATGAAGATTGGGTTAAAACAATGGATTTTAAAAAATTAGCAGATGGTGATTTCTTGTTAGCAAGTGGATCTCAAGATCGTTATATTAGACTTTGGAGAATTAGAATAAATGATCTGATTGATAATTCAGATGAAGATAAAACTAAGTTAACTTTATTGAGTAATAAACAATATAAATTCAACATTCAAGATACTAAAGTTGCAATCAATTTTGAAGCTTTAATCATGGGTCATGATGATTGGATCTCATCAATTAAATGGCATGAAACAGATCTAAAACTCTTAGCATCAACTGCAGACACAGCTTTATTGGTTTGGGAACCAGATGAAGTTTCCGGTATTTGGATCTGTGGTACAAGATTAGGTGAATTGTCTCAAAAAGGTGCCTCTACTGCTACTGGTAGTTCTGGTGGATTTTGGGCTTCTACTTGGTACACAGACTCAAACAGATGTCAACATATTTTAACCAACGGTAGGACTGGTTCTTGGAGACATTGGATCAGTGTGGATGGTGAAAATTGGGAACAAACATCAGGTGTTACTGGTTGTATCAAGAAATGTACTGATCTATGTTGGTCATTGAACGGTGAGTACTTTTTAGCTACCTCCTTAGATCAAACGACAAGACTATATTCACAATGGAAATTTAACAAAGATGGCACTAAAAGGTCTGGCAAAGAAATTACATGGCATGAATTTGCAAGACCTCAAATTCATGGTTATGATATGATTGCTGTATCCACATTATCAGACTCAAGATTTATTTCTGGCGGTGATGAGAAAATATTGAGATCTTTTGACGAACCAAAAGGTGTTGCTCAATTACTTAATAAGTTTTGTGGAATAAAATCAGATTCTATTGAAGTGATGCCAGATTCTGCCGCATTACCAGTTTTGGGATTATCTAACAAAGCAAATAATGATATAGACCAAGAAGTTCTTGAAAAAGACCATCAACTAAAAGAAACTGCAGAAACAAACAACATTTCATATGAAATATTATCCACATTAGAATTACCACCATTTGAAGATCATTTACAAAGACACACGTTATGGCCAGAGATTGAAAAATTGTATGGTCATGGTTATGAAATTATCTCTGTTGACACTTCAGCAGATAAACAGTTGATTGCAACCACATGTAGATCCAACACTCAACAGCATGGTGTCATTAGAATTTTTGATTCCAACACTTGGTTGGAGATCAAACCAAGTTTGAAACTGCATAATTTGACTGTCACAAGAATCAAGTTCTCGCCAGATAACAAATATTTATTATCAGTTTCAAGAGATCGTCAATTTGGTATCTGGGAAAGAGATTTCAATGGGAATGAATTCAAATTGATCAACTCAAATGAGAAAGCACATTCAAGAATCATATGGGATTGTGCATGGTCACCAGATGAATATGGTCATTATTTTATCACAGCATCAAGAGACAAATCTTTCAAATTATGGAACTTTGACACTGAAATCAAAACTACAGAGCTCATTTCAACTGAAAAATTGGAATCTCCAGTCACTGCTGTTGACATCCACAAGAAAACTTTCAACAACAAATTGATTATTTCTGTGGGTCTTGAAGACGGTTCTGTGCTCATATATACCTACGAGAAGGACTCAAAAGCGTTGGCTAAAGTCCTGGAGATTGCCAAAGATTTGGTTCCAGCAGACAGAATTTCCAGACTGAGTTGGTCAATCCTCGCGGGAGAAAAACTCACTTTGGCCACTGCTGCGTTTGACCACTCCACTCGTCTTTTCAGCATTGACACACAATTTCTTTAGATATTTATTTAATTTATTTCTGCTCATTTTCAGCGTTCCATTGTAGTTTTAGCAGCACATCGACTGGAAACAATGATAAAATTTCGAGTGTAGATAAAATTTCTCCATACCCCAATATACAAATAATTTACGCTGCACGCATAATGATTTTACAAAGTACAGAACAGTTAAATTGGACATTCTGAAAGTGATTCGGGTGGCAAAACATACAAATCCAGTCAATTGAAAGCTTAAAGAAGCAAGATACACCATCAGCTCATTATTTGAGAGCACACTTTTCCATACATCAGTGACAAAATGCGGAACAACTTCATGTCCATATTCACGCTGCTGGCATACAGGATAAAGAGAGCAAAATCGTTTTTGGGATTATCACTGGTGCTAGTGTTGGTGATGTACTACAGTTTTCTTAATGAAAGCAATGATTTGAACCAAATAGCAGTTGGAAAAGATTTACCAAAAGTTACGGTAGACAAAGTGAAAACCCCTCCAATGCTGGCAAACTCACTACAGAACGTGAATGAATTCACAAAACCCGTGGATGAGGAGGAGAAAATTGAAAAGAACAAGTACTATCCACTTCTAGAGCAAGAACAGCAAAGAACAAAAAAAGCTGGGTTCAAGATTCCAAGTGCATACTTTGATAACCAACACAAAGTTAAACTGAAACAAAACAGAAAGATTTTATACCCAGTGGGCAAAGAAAATTTTCATAATCTACCCAAAGTAGAAACACCAGCTAATTATCCAACGATTCAAACGAAGAAATTTACTGATGGTGGAGCCAAAGTTGAATCAAAATTGAGTAAAATTAGAGCTGCATTCGAAAAAAGTTGGGAATTGTACTCTAAAATTGCATATGGACATGATGAAGTGCTTCCACTCAGTAAAAAATTTGATGATCCTTTCAATGGATGGGCTGCAACTTTAGTTGATTCTTTAGACACACTTTTTATAATGGGTGAGAAACAAGAATTTGCTAAAGCATTGAATCAATTGGCCAACATCAACTTTAAACAGTCTTATAGAGAAGACATACCGTTATTTGAGAATGTCATCAGAATATTGGGAGGATTGATTAGTGCATATGATCTTTCGGGGGAGAAAATATTATTGAATTCCGCAATTGATGCAGCCAATTTATTCATGGAAGCATTTGATACACCAAACAGAATGCCAATGTTGTACTATAACTATAAAGATGAATGGAAGAATAGATTTGCTACTAGAAATGCTGGCTTGGCTGAAGTTGGAACTCTTTCTTTAGAATTTACAAGACTATCACAGATAACTGGCGATAGTCAATACTTTGATGCTATTACAAGAATTACCAAAATGTTTAAAAATTCTGTTGATGATTTCAGAGTACCAGGATTAGTTCCTAATGACATTGATATTTCCGGATGCACTGTATTAAATAGTGCAAATATTGATGAAGGGTTGCATCTTCAAGGCGATGTGATCAAATCAATGAATATTCAGGGTGATTTCATTTATTGTAAAATGGAAAAAAAGTTCAAAACAGATAGAGATAGCGTTAAAGAACATTATTCATTAGGAGGTGTTGGTGATTCTTATTATGAGTATTTACCCAAAATGTATCATTTGTTAAGAAGTGATGCTAAATATTCACCAGATTATAAGGAATTATACGAAAAGGCAGTGAAACAAGTACAAAGATTAATGATATATAAACCCAAAATACCGAATGGTGATAAAGTGCTTTATATCAGTGCAATATCAACAGACTCTAATGTTTTAGAATATGATGGCCCACTATTTGTCTATCAAAGTTTGGATTTTCAACACTTAACATGTTTTGCCGGTGGTATGTTTGGAATGAGTTCAAAACTATTCAATGATCCTTCTCAATTAAAAATTGCAGAGAAAGTGACTATGGGCTGTGTCAACCTTTATAAAGAATTGGGCGTTATGCCAGAAGTTGTTTATTGCAGCGACAAGTTAGACGGACCAAATGATATTTATGATGAAAAGGAAAGATTAGAAGAATTAATCAAGAAGCCAGAAATAGGAGTAAATAATCAAATACCACAAATGAATGCCATTATAGATAAAAAGAAAAAAAGAGCCATTATCGACAAAGAGAAATTAAAAAACAACAAAATCGTGAAAGAACAATCTTTTTTGTTATTGAAGTCATCTCAAGAAGACATAGCATCAAAGCCAAAAGTTGATGATAACGGTGAAATAACTTGGGATACTGGTTATGCTAAAAACCAACCAATATATTTTGATAAAATTGAACCAAAATATATTCTTAGACCAGAAGCAATTGAGTCAGTTTTATACATGTATAGAATTACAGGTGATTCAAAATGGAGAGATTATGGATGGATGATGTTTGAAAATATAATCAAGCTATGTGAAACACCAGACGGATATTTTGCTGCAATAAAAGATATAACAGACAAAAATAATAAATCTGTTGATAAATTTGATGATTCTTTAGAGTCTTTTTGGTTTGCAGAAACTTTGAAATATTTTTATTTGTTGTTTGATGATGCCAGTTCTTACAGTTTTGATGACTATGTTTTCAATACAGAGGCACATCCTTTTAAATTGGAAAAAGATGATAAAAAAACCTGAACATAATTGTACCAAGTATACTACAACGTTCATTTGATTAAATTTATACTCATAGTTTTTTTATGTCAATCATCTCAAATTATATTGTACAATGGTAAGTTAATCAATTAGTAACCCCCCATGTTGGAAGAATGTTCAAGTATTTATAATCAGAAACTGAACCAGTCATACCATTATAGAATGGTGCAAAGAAAAAGTATGTAAATGTCAAGACACCAAATAACACTGCATAAACTGAATATCTAACAACTGGTTTTAAAGAACCGACGTATCTATCCACAATCCAAGCAAAAACGAACAAAGCAAAAAATAATGCTGGGACATAATGATGGACATAAGTAACTCTACCCATGATTACAAATGGTAAGTAGTGTAATAACCAAGCGATGAATGGATAAACTGCTTGAATGGTAAAATCATCTAAATCTTTTGAGCTCCAAGTTAAAACTTGACGTTGATAACAAATTGCAAAATAAACAGTTAAAAATAAGAAAGCAATAACTGATAATGAAGATAACCAAGTATTAAAAGGATTTCCAATCAAATAATATCTAACATGGTTTACACCCCAACCACACATTCTTAGACCTTTATATAAAGTTGGCCATTCCCAAAACGATGAAGCTAAAATATCAAATTTATCTTCATCTGGAACTAAAGCGCTATTTGAAGCAGCCATAGCATAATTAATCAACATGAAGTCTGCTAAAAATCCAGATGAAGGTGGTTTATAATCCAAATCTGTTTCTAATCTTGGTTCAATAGTTGCTTCAATGTTCCACCAGGTGGATTTATCCCATTTTGAACTTGAATCTTTACAAACAATTTCACTTTGTTTGAAACCCCATGCAGGATAAGAAGCACCTGTTGTTGCTAAATAACAGCCTAAATCAGCATGTCTTAATCTAAAATTTGTAGATAATGTATGAATAACGTTTGGATCTTCATTATCATAAGAAGAATCAGGGGATTTTTGTTGTTTAACAATTTCGACCACCCAATCATCTTTAGTATCACCAATTTCTTCATTACCATAACCTGAAACTTCATAGTACTTTTTAGTAACATGACCTGGAACAGTATGTGAATGTAAATTAACGTTGGTATATCTATGAACCAATCTAATAATATCACCATCTTTAACTCTTTCCATATCATCTAGTTTATCTTCTAAAGTGATTCCTGAACGTCTAGAGTATTTGATAACCCAGTTGTTGTTATCATCGGAGTGGCCATAACCAGTGACTTGTTGCTGATTAGAACCATCTGGATAAATTTGATGATGTGAGTGTAGTAAATTTGGACTTGCACCATGAGATCTCATTGTAATTTCTGATCCATATAGAATGTCTCTGGGAGAACTTCCAATTGAACTTCCTTCTAAATGAGCTTGAAACAAAGAAGATGTTGAAGAATCACCGGTACCACTTTTGTATAATAAGGCAAAATGAATTTTGAAAGTAATCAAATAAACAACCACTGGAATAATAATCAATGAAACAATACGAACAATCCAATGCTGAGAATACTTTTTCCAAGTGATTTTTGGATCATAAAGCTTTTCAAATAGATCTTGTACTGTGTATAAACCAACAACAGCAGTGATGAATAAACCAACCCATTTCACAGAACAAACACAACCAATGGATAAACCAGTTAAAACCATCCATTTGTACCAAATAAAAGTAAATTCCAATCCTTTTTTCTTTAGATCATGCAATCTAACCATTGTGAAGAAAGTTGTAATTGTGAAGAATAATAACATTGAATCTAATAAGATGAATTTACCTAATGCGATATAAGAACTTTCAAATGCAACCATTAACGACACTAAGTACACGGTAGGTAATTTGAACCCAATTGTTTTAGCAGTGAAATAGGTGAAAGTGACACATAAAGCACTAAATGTAGCATTGAAATATCTCATTGTAGCAAAATCCATGTTATCAGGGTATTGATGGCCAGATTCAAAAGCAAAATCACCATCAAAATGAGCGATCCATTCACTTAGACCAATTAGCATTTTACCTAAAGGAGGATGGACATCGTGGTAGAATTCACCTTTGATGTAGTAAGAACCAAATTTACCAAAATGAGCTTCATCCCAAACAACCGTATTTGATTTTGCAATTTCTTTGAATCTTGTGTAGAAAGCAATCAATGTGAGAACAATAGGACCAAGCAATTGTTCTACAGAACTTAAAATGGAACAATATTTGTGGCAGCTAGCAGCACATTGTTTCTTCTGAATCTCTTTCTCATCAATATCAACTGTTTCATTTTCTAAGATATTTGAATCCACATCGTTGTCAATCTCCACAGGTTTTACTCGTTGTTTAGCCTGTGTTTCGCGTGCACGCGCACCAGATCCCACACCAGTCATGTTGAGCAAGTTTCTGAAAAGCAATTGAGACAGCAAAGACAATCAATAGAATGAGTTGTATTTAAATAAAATCTATGTACGTGTTTTTTTCCAAAATGTTTAATAAGTTCACCTGCAAAATGCACAGTGGATAGAAATTACAATAAGAAATTGGAAAACATTAATTGGAAATACACTGGGTTTATAGGTTCATTGCTTCCACTATTTGAGCACAAATATCAGCTGTAGGTGTCGAGTGTGCCTGTAATTTTTCCGATGCGATTTTACCCAATGGAAGCTCGAAGTGTGTGATAACCTCTTCAATAACTGACGCAGTGTCTTCTTGTTCAGACTGGAATTCAACTGCCACAATGAAATTCTTGAAATTACCATGTAAAAAAACATTCACAGTTCGTATCACCACTTTCCCGTTCATTAGAAGGTAAATAAACCCACTGTCTCCTTTCAATGTTTGTCTTAGATTCCACAAGCTTTGGAATTTGGTCGAGAGCATTGTGTCAAATGGGTCTGCCAGTCCAATGGAGATACCACTGTCCAATATATCGTTACTGAGGTTGGTGCTGGTGGTGATAACAGACTTGTTCACCAAAGTATATAGATTTTCACTTTCATGGCCCAATTGCACCGTGTATAGAAACTTGTTGTTTGCAGCAGGTGTTTTATTAGCAGCAGCAGCTTTCACATATAGGTTATTGGACTTGAAGATCTTCACTTCTGTGTTCCATGAGCCTGCTATCACTGGCGAATGAGTTGTGATTTTATCGTGGAACTGTGTCAGATTGTTTGGTGTAGCATTCTGGACGTTTATCACGCTGCGTAGGAAAAAAAAAAGGTTAGTTGTTTTCATTCTGTCGTGTACTATCGGTTATTCTTACAATGTTCTCGTGGTCTTCTTCGGGCTCATTTCTAGTTAATGCGTGCAAAGATCTTGAAATTATTTTACAGTTGTTTTCAGCGTGTAAATTTCAAGTTTTTTTTTGGCAATCGAATTTTCTACACTTATAAAGAAACGTCTTGTAGTTAGAATTAATTAAGAATTAAATAAAAACTTTAAACATACAACAGATGATTATTTATTATAGCCAAAATGTATTTCACTTCAACATAGATTCTTAATCAGCAAAACGCAGTTTCTTCTTTGGTTTATCCTCACCAGACTCCGATCCTGAGCTAGATGATTTGGTTTCCAAATCTTCTGCAAATCTCGTTTTTTTCAAAATTGGTGTACTTTCTCTTTCCTTAGAAACTTCTTCACCTTGGGTTTCAGCATCTTCATTACTCTTTTCATCATCTGAAAAATCAGAGTTTGGTTCAATCTCTGGAGCTTCCGGCGACGACGTGACTGTATCATCTTCTTCTGGTTTGGAATCTGAAACTTTCTTATCATCATCACTATCACTGTCATCACTACTATCACTTCCATCTTCATAACTTGGTAGCATATTTTCCTCTTCAACTTTCTTTTTCTGCTCAGCAATCACTTTCTCTATAATCCTTCTCTGTTCAGCTTCTTTCTCTTGCTGTATTCTCAAAGCATCTTCTCTTTGTTGTCTTTCTTTAGAGTCCTGATTATCAATGTTCATTAGTTCGCGACTAAGAATTTTCTTCAATTCTTCTAATTGTAAAAGATTAGCCTCCACTGTATTCAATAAGGTAACTAGTTCAGTCTTGTCTGATTCTTTGAAGTTCCCATTGCAACTAGCTAATAGTTCATGATAATATGCATGAAACTTTTGTGAGCTTTTACCTATTTCTCTAATTCTTAGTTTCTCTCCATCACTTCCACGACTTCTATTCTCTAATTTACTGTTACCACTAGATCCACTATCGAGAGAAACACCAGCTATTTCAATTGGTTGTGGGAACACTTTTCTCTGTTTCCATACATTAAGCACTTTCACAATTTTCCCCTTGATATTTTCAGGCACCTCCTTATAGGTCTTAGTCAAAGCTTCCGGTAGCACAGCTTGAAATCCATTGATAAACTCTGTTCTTTTACGAGCTCTAGACTGCTGTACAACTTCATTGGCAACATAAATCAAACCCAATTTCTTGTTGATAGGCACACTATCCAGATAGTTTGCCCATTCTTTTGCAATACGTTCTGAATATCTAAAATGAAATAAGACCCATTGAGATGTAATTACAATTGAGTTTTGACTTTCGTCTAGTGCTTCAAACTTTTGTCTGAGTATTTCTTCTGAAAATGACATTTCAAATTTAGCTAGAAAAAAATGTTAGTTTTATAGTAAGGCATAAAAGCAGATGATGCCGCCAATGTAACAAAATGAAAAGTTTACTTCTTCAACTCAATTCAATTTAGTAGAAAATAAACTTGATTCAATAAACGCAATCAAATAAATTCAATTCAATGAACTATGTAATTCAAATGCAAGCTGGCTAAAAAAAAATGTTATTATTATTGTAAAAGACAACAATTCAGTAACAGGAAAGCTCATATTAACTTACAAAGAGTCCACAAGGTTCAATAATTCCAATTCATAATTTCTAAATTTTTTGCTGATATTTCATTTTTTTTTTTAAATAATAAATTTTGAAGGTTTTTATCACCCGGCCAAATCGTCAGAAATTCGCCCCTAAAATAAAAGTGAAATCAACCAAAAATTTACCATAATAATTATAAAGAGAGAAGAGAACAGCAAATCACTTCAATTGACTCAAATCTCAAAGACAAAATCAAAATGAGTGAATTCCCAGAAATTGATGATGTTCCAACAACAGTCCAAGTCGATGATGAATCCGATTTTTTAACTAGAGAAAAACAACTTTTGGGTGATGAATTTAAAACTGATCAAGATGATGAATTATTAAAACAACAAACTGATGATGATGAAGTCGAAAAATTCCAACAAGATTTCCCATCTTTAGAGAATGAAACTGCTCAAGCTGTTCCTCCACAAGCTGAAGATGAAGATGATGAATTTGATGATTTTGCAAAACCTGGATTCAATCCACCAACTGAAATTTCAAAAGAGATTAAAGAATGGAAAGAAAGATTCAATTTAGAGATTAAACAAAGAGATGAAGTTGATGCTAAAAAAACTGAAGAAGCTAAAGAACAAGCTGCTAAACAAATAGATGATTTCTATGAAGATTATAATACTAAAAGAGATGAAGCGATTGCAAAAGCTCAAGCTGCTCAAGAAGAATTTTTGAGTAAAAAGGAACAGTTTTATAAAGAAGGTGATGTATGGTCGAGATCTTTAGAATTGATTAAAGATGCTAAAGTTAATCCAAGATTTAAAGAATTATTAGAAACTAAATCAAAATTATCAAATAATTAAAACTTCAACAATTAAATAAGTTTTACAATACATACATTAAATGAAAATGTTATAATTAACACCTATATTAATCAAAATAATTAATGAAAATATTTGATTCAAATAATAATTCAGTAATAATATCGATAAATAGTATAAACAACCTTTGCTATGTTTTCAAAGTTTCCTAAAAAAAAAAAAAAAAAAAATTAAACACACACGCGTATAATAATAATAATAATAATGATAATAATGATAACCCTTTCCAATACTAATGACCCCAATGTCATCAATAAATATATAAAAACCGTAAAAAAATAATAATAATAATAATAATAAAAAATAATGATAAGAAATGTAAAATGTCATAAAAAAATATTAATTCATAAAAATAAAGTGATTCTCTGTTTATTTGATGTTTTTGTGGTTAATACAAATCAAAATTCAATGATTCAAACATTCAGTTTTTTCTTTAAAGCAACTAATCTATTACTGATACTTTCAATATATTTTTCAATCATTTCACAATCACTTTGATCCATTTTAATTGAATCTTCATCTTGATCCAACAATGCTTCCAACATCCAAATTGCTGTCGAATAACTTAATTCACATCCACTTAAATCCATACCGTTCATTTCTAATTTGGCAGTTGATTTAGCAATTTCTAAAGCTCGTTCATAAATCAATTTTTCTGCATAGATTGTTTCTTCTAAATCAATTGGTATACCCATTAATTTCAATTTTTTTTTAGATTCTGTTAATTTCAATTTAGAAATTTCAGCTTTTTCTAAAACTTCATTAAAACGAGCTCTCATCCATTGAACAATTTCATTCAGTCTTGGTGATGATTTATCTCGATTATTAAACCACCATGCCCCTGCCACTGATATAGCTTTACCTAATAATGATAATGTTTTTAAATATAATACATATGATTCTTCTGATAATTGTTTAACTAATTCTGGTGCTAAATCTGCATTGAAAATTTCATTCTCATCAAAATTATTACCAGAATAATTTGACATGGAATTTGGTGAGTTTAAATGTTGATGAATTGGCGAATTGCAAGTGGCATTTGATGGTCTCTTATTCATGGAGTTAGATGAATTTGAACGATTATGTTCAACATTATTTGAATGCTCATCATCATCACTTTCAATAACTGCAGAATTTGATCTACCAAAACTTGGTGGATTTGGAATTAGTTGACCAAATTTGATTTCTGCAAATAAATTGATCACATGAGCTTTTGTTGCTAAAGTTTCTAAAGTTAAAGTAATATTTGAATCTCCGTGATCTTTATTCAATTTATAAGTCTTGTAATCAATGATTTGATTTGTTGAATTTAAAATGATGTTGTTTGTAAAAGTATTATTTGAATTATTAATTGCATTAATTTGTTTTAAAGAATTTGGATTGATTGTATAATTTGTTGGAGAAGTTGCTGAATTACCAAATAATCTTGTTGATGCTAAGCCCAATGCTTTTGATAATGCATTAGTTGGTGAAATTGAAATTGGTCCTCTTTTCTCATTGAATGAAGTTCTACGTGTATTGATTCCACCACCACCACCACCATTGGAATTTATGGAACCAGGTGAACCTCTTGCATTAGTTAAGCGATGCATTTTAAAAGTTTGATAATTTGTTGGCATTGTAATGGCACCGGCACCAGTACCAACATTTGCTAGTTCATCTGCTAATGCATTAACTTCAACAGCTGTTTTCTCAACAACAACATATTCTTTTTCAACAACTGAATCTGATGGTGATTTAACAACTGGAATCTGTTTGATTAACTGTTTTTGTGGTGGTGGTGGTTGCTGTTGATTAATTGAAGTTGATGATGATGTTTTTATTAAAGGCTGAACTGATTCGTTTTTGGTGACATGAGTTGAAGGGGTGATAGAAGAAATAGGCTGAATTTGATGTTGAGGAATTTGTTTAACAATTTGTTTACTTTGATTCTGAATGTTATTTGGAATTGAATTCAAGTTTGTAGTTTGTTTTTTGGTAATGTCTTTCAAGTGCAAATTTTTGTCTGGTGACAAGTATTCTGAAATAAATAAATTTTGATTAACTTGTGAAGGTTCTAAATTAATATGGGAATCAACTATGTCCAATAAATTCGATAAATTCATGGTAATAATTTCATCATTGAAAAACTCATTGAAACCCATTCTTTCAGCTGGTTCAAATTTCATTAATGAACAAATCAATCTTTTAATTTTAAAATCAACATTATCAGCATAAGGTGGGAAAAATATATTATCCTTTGATTCTTGAATTTTTTGAAATAATTGCATATGATTTTCAGCTTCATAAGGAGGATTACCAACTGCCATTTCATATAAAACTGCACCGACAGACCATAAATCTGCTTTGGCATTATATTTTTTAAAATTTAAAATTTCTGGTGCCATATATAAAGGAGAACCACATAAAGTTTCAGCTAAACTTGTACTTGGTAAAAATCTTGCAAATCCAAAATCAGCAATTTTTAAGACTGGTAATTCTGCTAAACCAACATAATTTTGTTTATCAAAAGATTCTTGATCGAAAATTGGTGGTGCTAATAATAAATTTTGAGGTTTAATGTCTCTATGAACTAAATTTTTACTTCTTAAAAATTCCAATGCAGAAGCCAATTGTTTAACATAGTTTAACACCAAAATCTTGTGTAATGCAGCTGGATTTTCCTTTGGAGATGGATATTTATTGAACATAGTTTTAATCAAAGGATGTGTGATTGTCAATTTTTCTTTATTTTTCATGAAAAGGGATAAATCACCAAGGGAGCAATATTCCATAATCAAATGAAAATGCGTACTTGTTTGTTCACAACCTAATAAAGCAACGATATGAGGATGTTTTAAACTTTCCAAAATACTGATTTCGATTTCAAAATTCTCCATCAATTTCTTCTTTTTAAGTTTTGATCTTGCCACTGCTTTAATAGCAACAGGAGCTAAAGTTCTGATATTGACACCTTTATAAACACGGGCAAAACTTCCTTTGCCTATCTCAGTACCAATTTTGTAGTCACCTATTATTTTGGATTCTAAGGCGTTATGGGAAGATACTTTTGAAGGGGCCATTGTGTTGATGATGATATGTGACTGTTTGTAAATGAGCTGCAAAGACCTTTTAGGATATCAACTGATATTGGAATTGATTGAATATGTGCTTTATTTTTGTTTGCTTGTTATGAATATAAGGGAACTTTTTTTTTTTTTTTTTTTTAATTTGTTTAAATTATAAACGAAGCTAGACAAAGACTATGATGTGCAGTAGTCTCGTGTGAATGTGTTTAGTAGTTGTGTTTCAAACTGCTGGGTTGTAGAGCGACTTTGATGATGGTACAATTGTCTTTTAGTAATTGATAACTTTTGAGGGTGGCAAAAGTCTCTTATAGTGAGTCAAACAAACGAATTAAATGGGCAGCTGGATTGCAGTGTAAAAGAGCAGCTGGGGTTCGAACTTCGCAAGAGTGAGCTAGTGATGTGTGTCTGTGGGTGGTACCTGTGTGGGAATGAGACGCTGTGATGCCACTCGCGGATGAACAGGTCGCGGCCAGTTTGTGCTGTTGCAAGTTGTTGTGATAGTTTAAAAAAGTTGAAATCGCGCTTTATTTTCGATTCAAATTGTAAGTGCTAAGGAGAGACTCTAATCAAGGCACCTGATAAGTTTCTGGGGACTCGGAAGAGACTTTTGCTGGAAAGAGTTGAGTTTTGGTGGGATTGGAAAAGTGAAAGTTTAGAGATGCAAGTTACAGAAGTAATGCTATGACTTACTGTATAGTTGCGAGCTATTGAAAATGTGTTTTATTACTGTTCAGTGTTCACTAGTGTAGCACTACTACTTCAGTTACCATTTCACCTTGTTTTATATGACGCAAAAATGACACAAAGTTAGTCATTTTGCTGTGCTCTAGACCGCACTGATAAGAACAAGACCGCAAATTTGGAGACTTTCAAGTTTTACCAGACCCTGAAATTTGAATGTTGATAATTTTCAATAACGAAGAAGAAGCATCGTTGATTAATGCTGTTGTAATGTCTTCTATAAGCTTTGATGTCAAATTAGACTACAGAAAGGATAAATATAAATTTCACCAAACTCATTAGGTCTGTTTGTTCAAAAAAATATTGGTTGTTTGTCGGTTCAATTCGATTCATTAATGATGCTACAATTAATTCTCATATCACCAAATAATAAATGAGTATCTTATTTATTTAAGACGAAACAACCAAACAACCTGGAAACATCTAGTCGTATAAATTAAATGTAATCAAGTAATTTTCTTTGAATACATGTCATTAATACTCATATCTTGCATTTTTTCATCAATATTCTGCAATGAATTATCAACAGAAGACATCATCAAATGAATCTTATCAAGTTTTTCGTTTATTTCAGCTGTGTTTAACTTTAAAACATTTAACAGCTCCTTCATTTCTTTTAGATCATTAGAATTTTTATTGTATTCAAAATCATGACGTTCTTTAACTTCTTTTTGTAAATTTCGAATTGATTCATTAATAGCCATCACATTTTCTGTGATTTCATTGATTTGAATTTCAGTTTCTTTCTTTTTATCACTAATACATTCTAATAAACTAAGTGATGCTAATGAGTTGACTGAACTGATCTCAGGATTTGAAGTTGTTTTTGTTGTCATGTGGTGAAATATTGATGAAGTTCACAGAAATTTTAGTAAACGATTATCACCTATCTGAAGATTGTAAATCCCCAAGCTGTGAAAGAAAAAGATGAGATTGAAAAAAGCCCAGTAGTTTTTTTTTGAAATATTTTTGTGTACATACTACAAAGTTCAAACTCATTCTACATCAAAATTTAATTCAGTAATACTTAACTTTTTGTTACATCTATGTCACAATATATTGAACAGCAGTACGTCTTTATTTTTTGTTATTAATTATTAATCATCTTTTTTCTGAATCATCTAATCCTTCAAGTTCTATAGGCTTGTTCTGGATAACTCAAATTAGACTTATTGACTCCTGGTGGAGGCCCTTCTGGTCTTTGGAATGTATTACCTGCAGCACCTGGTGCTTCAGTATATGGGGGCAGGTTTTCATCTGCAGCAGGTCTATTTGTAGCACCAGGCGAACCATAGGTATTAGTTGCGTAATTAGGCTGTTGGTAAGTCTGATTGTATTGTGGGAACGGCTGTTGTTGTTGCTGTTGCGGCTGTCTTCCTCCAGTAAATGGGACTTGGGTTGTCCAGTTCGTATAAGGATAAGCCTGGAGACCTTGTCTCTGTCTTCTTCTGTTGCATACAGATATCAAAAGAAACAAAATGATCAACACACCCACAACCACGGGAAACACAATCCACCATCTGGATCTGTTGTGATCATTGCTATAATAAACCCATTTCTGGTGGGTTGCTGCAGTAGAATAGTCGCTTATTGGAGCCATTTGTGTTGATGATGTGAACTTGTCTGTCTGTTGTAACTTGTATTTCTGTAGTGTACAACGTCACGTCGATAATTGTTCTTTGATTTGAGTTAATGGGTGAATTTATAATATCAAGAAAAGCTGGTGGGTTTTATATCGAATTATTTCCAATTAATTCTGAAATTTCATGTCATTTGAAAAGCAGCGCCTTAGCCTCCAAATAGAATGGAATTAAAAGTGTCAGCACTGAGTCAGCGTGGACCCTTTAAATTTGCAGGCAGCAAGTTGCAAGACTCAAGTTATAACTGCTTTCATTTGACTGTCTCATTAATGCTCACAAGTTCTGTTGTGATTAGTGTTATGGAAGTGGTAAGGCGAGCACTAATACAACAGAATAAGATGTTAATGTGTAGTTGACAATAACAAATGACCGGTAAGTATATAAAGTATCGATGGTATCTAAAACTATATAAGAGTGAGGAATCTTCTGAGCCTGTGAATAATTCTCTGAGAATCTCACTAAATAGTGTGAATACACTTAATAATAATATCTAGAATCTTCTATCATGCAATCTGTAGTATGCAAGAATACTAGACGTTTCAATACTTAACCTGAAGACGAAGTCTTCTGGAAAATTCATACCATAAATAATATCTTAATAATACGACGAATATAGAAACTTGTACCACAATAATGGTACAGTTCCTATTAATTCTAATGTAGTTTCTATGTAGTTTCAGTTCCATTGTCTACTTATTTGACTGTTAAGTTGACGTAGGCTGCAGCCGTCAGCAACTATTGAAACAATTATCCTGTGATAAGGCACGTGATAAAATTTTATAAAATAAAAACGTATCAAAGCAGTTGCTGTTGATTCGGATTCGCTGGTCAATTGTTGTACCCTAGCTATAAGATGTTTTAATTTTTAATTTTTAAATTCTATCTTCTTTAATTAAGTTTTCATCCGTATATTTTTAATTTCATTAATAAAAAAAGAAAAGTTTAATTAATTCAATTATTAAACTGAAATATTGCGGTATTAATGGTGTTTTTATGGATTTAGAAACTAATTAATTTAAAAATATTGTTTGAAGATTTTTTTTTTTTTCCAATATCATTTAATTAAATTTAATACTATAATTATATAAAATACCAAATGGCTATAAATTCTAATAGCATTCGAAGTTCTTCCAAAAATTTCCAATCATTCCTGTTTTTGATGTAATCTCTAGCTATTGGTTGACGAATTAAATAAGACTCATTCTTCATTATTAACTTATGAATGAAGTGAGATGATTAAGGTTTACATTCAGAGTACTTATGTCTATAAATACCATAATCTGGAGAGTATTACCTATTTGGAATAAGATAACTACTTGACATGGTTGCTTTTGCAATATAACTTTAGCAATCAATAAATATGTCAGTAATCACTATATATAAAATGAGACTTTATTACTCCTTGTTCTATTCTATATAATTTAATAACAACAAATACTTACCATTTTGAAGACCTTCCCGAGGGAATTTTAAAAAGCCACTACTATCAAAAGAAAGGTACCACCCGCAGCTATACAACCATAGTACTCAATATGTACTAAAATTCGAGAAAAGGTGATATGCCCCTACCAATCTTCGACAAAAATAAATATATATTATGCAGCTCTGTATTGGTTGGACTCTTACTATCGATCTAATGCGACTTGAGGTTTTCCATCTAATGGATCACATTACCGTTAGTACAATAATATTATGTTTTAAATTATTAAATTAATTTTCAAGTATATATCAAAACTCACTAACAAAACTACCTTGAGCTGGTAGCCTTTCAGGATAAGTACAAGGTCTAATGACTTGATTTGTAGTTGAGGAACTCAACGTTTTTTGGCAATGACAACACGGAGTACAACCGTCACATGTGCTGGATTCAGCCAGGAGAACCCAGCAGGATAAGCAACACTTTTTGTTTTTGTTGAACTCCATATAAAGCACTGCTGCAAGATGTGGTGGAGCTTCCATTAGTTGATGTTAAAAGTCTACTTTGAAATCATTGTACCAGAACATTCATAATTAAAGGATTTGGCAGTCTTGAAATATCCAAGTTACAATCAATTGATGAAATCTGAAGAAAGTGACACAAAAACAATTGAGCCCAAAAAAAACTAGTCCGGGTAATATTTATTATTGCAATTTTCAAATCACACTACGTGAGT
Organism: Starmera amethionina; assembly: GCA_030573755.1. Taxonomy (NCBI): domain Eukaryota; kingdom Fungi; phylum Ascomycota; class Saccharomycetes; order Phaffomycetales; family Phaffomycetaceae; genus Starmera; species Starmera amethionina. The sequence goes on from JAJMDW010000005.1 coordinate 60,508, forward strand.
CGTGACCACCGAGTAGTAAGTACTAAGTACTGACTAGTAGGTACTTGACTTCAGACTCTAGAAGTTTATTAGGCCACTGCAGTGCTGCACTCAGTAGTCAAGATTGTGCTTAAGCCTTCATCTTATCAAGTCACACTCTACTACGCAGGTCATGTGACCGCGCACCTGATATTTTTTGAAGAATTATTTGACCATGATATTCATGTTTTGATCAAATTGGAAACTGGCGTATTTTTTGTCAAGTATAGGAAACAAAACGAATAAACAGTGAATTGAAATTGAGAAGGGAGTAAGCCGTATATATACGAACAGTATAAAACAGAACTGAAAGCTCAAAATTGTTTAAGAAACATCAACACAAACAAGGAATCACCTTCATAAAAGTGAAAATCATGGATACCACTAATTCATTTCAGCCAACTAAAGACTTACTGTATAACAAATTTGTTAATATCAGTATCGCTGAGGAAGGAATTGACTTACATGTCGATTTTTCTTACAATGACTCTACCATCAATGAATTGAACTCAACTATCAAACGCCAGACCGATCATACATTATCTGCAAACTCTTTGGATGATAAATTAGTGAGATTGAAAGAAGTTTTGAGATTTTATCTTCTCAAGCTTCAAATGACTGATGAATTTGGTATAAAGGATCAAAACGGATATTGTTTTGGATATGAATTGAACTCTATTGAACAGAATTCAGGAATCAAAGAGTTTCTTGAACAACTGGAAAATGGAGAACTTGACGATGAATTATATGGTGATCACAAATTAATTTTTTTAGAGCGTTTAGGTTCAGAAGTAATGAAGAGAACAGAAATCAATACGATAAGATTCCAATAATCATGATTGGTGTCTTATACTCTTTAATGGAGCCAATGGATGAGTATATTCATTCATATCCTCCTCATAATGACACTGGAGACGAATCATTCAAAGCTTCACATGGAAGATCACCAACACGTAATTCAACTTCAGTCAGTATCAATGATTGTTTTGAAGATACTCATACTTTCACTAAAAAGCAAAACGGAGAGTTTTTTTCCCAATATCATATCTACGAAATGAAAGAACTAATAACTAAAATTACAAGAGAGCCATATTGTAATTTTTATTTTAAGCCTGAGATTTGTTGGTTATCAAAAAAAAGAAAAATGATGGTTTATGCTATAGGTGATTTTCTATTAAAAAACCATCGTTTGCTACGTTTTCCTTCTTTGCTTTATGAATCGCTTAATGGGTATTACTTGGCTACCTTATTTTTTTACAAAGATGGTATCAAATCCTATATTTCTTTCTAAAAAGGAATGGAAGAAGTCGAATAGTTTAAGAGAGATTAAATTGAATGAGAACTTTACCTCTAAATCTTCAAATTGTTTAACATTAGAATTGTCGGAAGATAAAGTTATTAACTATGGTGCTTGTGGAATTTGCTTAAATGGTTATGAAAACAACGAGATTGTTAGGGTGCTAGAATGTAAACATCATATTTTCCATGAAAATTGCATTGATACTTGGTTTCTCCAAAAAGGAAAAAATATGTGTCCTTTATGCTTAAAGTTCGCTGTAAATTTGAATCAAGAGATTCCTGGAAGTGTTCACCCAAAAGTGACTGATGATACTGAATATCTGCTGTATGCAAACAGATTAGCTCTAAGACCTGATTTGTTATTACGAAAATAGTTGAAAAATCAAACATCTTATGAAGCACTTTTTTATATAGCTGTAATATGGTACATATTTGATCAAAAACTGAACAGTGGAGTTCATATCATTTCACCATATAATATAGTTATTTCTGGGTGTTTTCAACCAAGTGCCTAAAACTCAAAATCAGTGATATCTTCATTCTTCACTAAATGAGTTGAACACACTTTCCACGTCTGGAAATTCATCAAACTCTGCTGGGATTGCAAACTCTTGAACGAAAAACTCTCGCTCCATCCCGTATTGACGTTTGAAATGTTGGATCAAAGCTTCAAGATTGTCGGTGTACACTTGACCTCTACTTAATTCCTGAGTGAGCTCAATTTTAATCTCACCAACTTTGGTACTATCAAACCCTAAACTCTCTTCTTGTTTGATCAACTGCTTCTCTTTTGTCTCCAATTCTTTAATGTTTTGCAATATTTTCAAAACCTCTTTCTCTGATTTCTTATGATTTGCTTTACTCTCTTTGATCTGTTGCTTCAACTGCTTACTCTTCACTCGGGCATTCTCCAACCTTTGCTGTTTCGCTTCCAACATCTTTTTCATCTTCTTCACCTTATCAAACTCAAAACACCAATAAACAGTGCTGATCCCACATTTTTCAGCAGTAACTAATCCATCATCAATCAAGGACTGCAAAACATCTTTGATCTGCATTGAATGAATCCCGCTGAATTTGGACCCACTTGTCTCAATTTCTTTAGAACTGTAGAAAGAATGCTCGCGTGTGAAAAATTCCAATAATTTGGCGCGTTTCTCTTCAATTGTCACTGTTTTTTTCCCTGATTTTGGTGGCTATCAACATTAGTATCCTCCTTAATCTCCTTTAAAGTCATCTTCAGGTATCTGAAAGTACCATTTTTGTTTTTCAATTTACAATCGTTGTCTCTAAATGTGTGTAGTATTGTAAGTTTGATAAATTTTCTCCTTTTCATCAAAAATTCTCATACATACATAATTGAAAAGTTATTAAACCAACATTTAATAACCCTTCAATTCAATCTTCAACAGAAAATGTCCTTCCTCCACTCCAAAAGAACACAGAAGCGCGTGGAACACGAACTGATTGATTTACTGAACGACAGAAACAATGCAAACAAGTGTGGTGAATGTTCAGCGGAATTTCCAAGTGAGTTGTTTCTCTTTTCGGCACTTTCGAATTATATTCAATTTACTAACTATTTGAAGCTTGGGCTAGTGTTAATGTATGTCATCAAGAAAGTCTACTGTATTTGAATTAACTAGAATAACCTTTTTTTTTTTTAGCTTGGAGTTTTTTTATGTGGAAGATGTGCTTCTTTACATAGAAAATTGGGTCCTGAAGTTTCAGTGGTTAAAAGTTTGACTTTAGACAAATGGAATGATGATGATTTAGAGGTATGGAAAAGAGAAATTTCTCTAAACTTGGTTTAAATTTAAGGAAAGAAACTAACATTTATTAGTACTTGGTTTCAATTGGAAATAAAAGAGCCAAAGCATTTTGGAATCCTAAAAAAGAACCATTCCCATTTGATGATGACGATAAAGATGGGATCTATCAATTCTTGAGAAACAAATACTTGAAGGGGAAATACCGTTATGATGAAATTGACCCAGCTGATTACAACTTAGGTTCTCGTTCTCGTTCAAGACCAAGATCAAAATCTCAATCTTCTTATACCAGACGCTCAAACTCTCGTCCATCAAGAAGTAATATTCCAACTTTAACACATAGAGAAGTTCCGGAAGTGGATCGTATGAAATATCGTAGATTGGAAAAACAATTACAAACATTGGGTTATACAAATACTGATAATAACTATGAAAGTTTGAAATTAGCTAATGGTGATATCAATTTAGCTATTGATATTTTAATCAATGATAAAGAAGAAGGTGAAAAACCAGCGTTGCCAGCTAGACCTGGAATGAACACAAGCTCAAATTCCACAGCTAATGCTACGGGTGCTTCTAATGCTGACTGGTGGAGTCAACAAACATCAAATGTTGCACAACCTGCACTGTTTGATGGTACAAGTACACCAAGCACTGCTAATACCACTGCTACAGGATTAATTGCCCCACCTCAACAATATTTGGACCCAGCTACTGGTGTCATATATGTTGATCCTGTTCAACAACAACAATATGAACAACAGCAGCAACAACTTTTATTACAACAGCAACAGCAATTACTACAATCTCAAATACCCCAACAACCGACCAGTGGGGTGTTTTATCAACAACCAACACAAACTGGTTTATATCAACAGAAAACTGGAATTGATAAAAATCAATTACTTTCTTTATACTCACAACCTCAACAACAACAACAACAACCAACACAGAATTTCCAACAATTCCAAAACCCTTATCAACAGCAACAACAGCCATTTCAACAGCCATTCCAGCAACAACCTCAACAACAGTTCAACAATTTTAACTACAATCCTTTCTAAGATGGTGGATAAAACCCAAAATGTATAATACAACCATTGTATACTTTTTTTTTTTTATTTACTATTATATCAGCCCTCTTTATTTCCTAATAAACAATATGTACAGAAAATATAACAAAACACTTTTTATCTAAACTTTTCATAAAATTCTTCTTCTTTAAATCTTTTGGCAACCAATTCTAAAACTTTCTTATCGTAAACATGTTCTAATGATTCACCACCTTTTAGAACCCTTTCTTCATGTTCCTTTTGTTCTTCTTTGGTCATAATGACAACATTATTTAGTGCAACTGGTTTTGATGGATCCCATTTCGATAATGTTAATCTTGTCGAAAATCCAGATATTGGTGATTTACCTCTGAACACTTCATCTAAAATGTATGGAACATCTTTTAAAGCAATTGGAACTCTTTGATCTGGTTCACCAATTCTACTTTGTTGACCTGCTAAGCTTTGAAAAATTCCATCATAAATTTTGATTCTATTTTTACCTTCTATTGGTTCAATTGGATAACCTGCTACTGTGACTATAATATATGTTGCAATGGTCAAACCAAACATAGCTGGCATTGGTCCTAACACTGGCAAGATTCTAACTCTAAAATCTTGTAATGCACTTAATTCATCAACTTTACCCTTTTGAAATTCATCTTCTGGTAATGGTAATAATTGAGCTTTATTTGGGTCAGGTTTTTCTGCGGAAAAAACAACTGGTATCTTATGTTGAATACCTTTTTTCTTCAATCTTCTTCTTACAGCACGAGCTAAAGAATCTTCTTCAGTATTGGAAATATCACCAATATTGATTCTTGTTGGATCACTTTTACAAGCTGCACCCATTGAACTTATAATTTGTAAATTGTTATCATAAGCAAATGCCAACAGATCAACTTTTGTGTCAATGTTATCAATACAATCAACGACAAAAGTTGGGTTACCTTCAAGTAATAATTCTTCTGCTAAAGGTAAATGCCATAATTTATTAACAACTTCAATTTCAACCCATGGAGCAATTTTCAATAGATGTTTTTTCAAACACTCAACTTTAGAAGTACCAACATCTTCAAGAGTGGCAACAGCATGTCTATTCAAAGAACTTAAAGAAACTTGATCGAAATCAATAATTCTCAATTTGGAAACACCAGAACGAACCAACATTGTACAAGTCCATGATCCAACTCCACCTGCACCAACAACAACAACAAACTGATCACGTACTTTCTGCATGCCTTCTTCTCCCAAAAATGCATAGTTTCTAGCAAGTTGTTCTCTAATCAGATCTTCATCATATTCAGCTTCAAATAATTGTTTCTTCCTTTTCTGTTGTCCACTAACGTGTTGAGTATTTGACCAAAAATAGTGTACTAGCTCGAGAGCACCAGCAGTCACAACAGCAGTGGCAAGAATCGCACTTAGAACTTCTTTCTTCAAGCTCATCTTCTTCAATTCACTACAGAAAATGATATTCAAAAGAAAAGAAAAAAAAATAATTTTTTTGAATTTGGGCCAATATCAAAATCTCATCTCGACTCTCACCACCAAAACCTAATAATTTGCCAACAGAGTTTCCAAAATTAAACATGTTCCGTTCAGCATTCAGACTTGTTTTACAAAGACAGTGCGTACGACGTTACACCACGCAGACAGTGGATGATATCTCCCAACTCACACCCAAACAGATTATTGAGCGAGTTCAAGAGATTCCAATGAGCCGGTACAGAAATTTCAGTATTGTTGCACACGTCGATCATGGGAAATCAACTTTGAGTGATAGATTGTTGGAATTGACTAAAGTTGTTAAACCTGGACAGAAGCAAGTCCTGGATAAATTGGATGTGGAAAGAGAAAGAGGGATCACTGTTAAAGCACAAACTTGTTCCATGATTTATAACTATAAAGGTGAAGATTATTTATTACATCTTGTTGATACCCCAGGACACGTTGATTTTAGAGCAGAGGTCTCGAGAAGCTATGCCTCTTGTGGTGGTGCTTTGTTATTAGTTGATGCTGCCCAAGGTGTTCAAGCACAAACAGTTGCTAATTTCTATCTTGCATATAGTATGAATTTGAAATTGATTCCAGTTATAAATAAAATTGACTTGGATAGTGCAGATATTCCAAGATCTTTAGACCAGATAGAAAATACATTTGAACTACCTCTGGAAGATGTGATCAAAGTTTCTGCTAAGACTGGTTTGAATGTTGAGCAAATCATTCCAGCAATTATTGAGAAAATTCCAGCTCCAGATGGTGAGTTGAACCATCCATTTAGAGGTCTTTTAGTTGATTCTTGGTATGACACATATCTTGGTGTTGTTTTACTTGTTTATGTCCGTGATGGCTCATTGAAAAGAGGCCAAAGAATTTTTTCACCACACACCAAACGTAAATATGATGTTAAAGAAGTTGGAATGATGTATCCAGATAGATTCCCTATGAATATCATTAGAGCAGGACAAGTGGCATATATTGTTCCAGGAATGAAAAATTCTTCTGAAGCTATTATTGGTGATACATTTATGAATGTTTCTCAACCTTGTGAGCCATTACCAGGTTTTGAAGAACCAAAACCAATGGTTTTCGTTGGTGCTTTCCCAGCAGATTTTACTGATTTTAAAGATATGGATGAAAAAATGGCACATCTGGTGTTGAATGACCGTTCAGTGACTTTAGAAAGAGAAACCTCTAATGCTTTAGGACAAGGTTGGAGATTAGGTTTTTTAGGTTCTTTACACGCAAGTGTTTTCAAAGAACGTCTAGAGAAAGAACATGGTGCAAGTTTGATTTTAACTAATCCAAGTGTTCCTTACAAAATTGTTTTCAAAGATGGAACGGATAAAATCATCACTAATCCTACTGATTTCCCAGAATTGAACCAACGTAGTAAAATTTCACATATTGAAGAACCATATGTTGAAGCATTAATGACACTACCTCAGGAGTACTTAGGTCCAGTTATCAAATTGTCGGAAGGTAATAGAGGTATCCAAAAGGAAATTACTTATTTAACTACAGGACAAGTGATGCTTAAATATGAACTTCCTTTAGGCAGATTAGTTGATGATTTTTTCGGTAAATTGAAGTCAGTTACACATGGTTATGCCTCATTAGATTATGAAGATTCTGGTTACAAAGAATCAGATGTTGTGAAGTTGGAGTTGCTGGTGAATGGTACTGGAGTGGATGCATTATCTCAAGTTATGCATAGATCAGAAGCTCAATCCACTGGAAGAGAATGGGTTGAGAAATTTAAAGAACATGTTAAGAACCAGCTTTTTGAAGTAATCTTACAAGCCAAAGCTGGGAACAAGATTATTGCTCGTGAAACTATCAAAGCAAGACGTAAAGATGTTCTTGCTAGATTGCATGCTGCAGATATAACGAGACGTAAGAAACTGCTAGAGAAACAAAAGGAGGGAAAAAAGAAATTGAAGTCTATTGGAAACATTTCCATCAACCAGGACGCATACCAGGCATTTTTGAAAAGAAGTTGAGCTGTATATAGTCACATCTTGTATAAAACATGAAACAGATAGAATTAATGAATTTTTAAATTAGAAATGTTAGCAAGCAATTATGTACAGAGTCAGTCAGACAGACACAGTACTAGCAAGACACCTCAGTGAACACATTGCTCTTTTTAACATGCTGTATCTCAGTACTGACCAGTCCATCCATGTTGGACTCTGGATGCATCCTTCCACAGTCCACACTGCAAAATCAACCCGTCCATCAAATCAACTGTAGAAAGTTGAAACTATGTAATAAGATTAAGATAAATAAATGAAAATTTATTATTTTTGATATTTATGACTCTTCCTTACCAATTATACAAACCTTATAAGATGTCTTTAGAAAGAGAAGAACCACGTTATTTTGGTGCAGGACCAGCACTACTTCCAACTGCTGTACTCCAACAAGCGGCTTTAGATTTAATCAATTTCCAAGGTATTGGACTTGGTGTTGGTGAAATCTCACATCGTTCAGCTCCAGCTGCTCAAGTTATTCAAGACACCAAAAATCATTTCAAAGAATTGTTGAACATTCCAGACACTCACGAAGTTTTCTTTATGCAAGGTGGTGGTACCACTGGGTTCTCTTCTATTGCTACTAATTTATTAGCAAGTTTTGTTAAAAAAACTGGTGGGTTAGGTAAAGCTGGTTATGTTGTTACTGGTACTTGGAGTTCAAAAGCTAAAGAAGAAGCTGAAAGATTAGGTCTTGAAACCGTTGAATTGACTAATTCCAAGAAAGTTTTTGGTAGTTACACCAATATTCAACCACAATCAGAATGGGAAAAAGTTGATCCAAAGGAAATGGCATACATTTATTACTGTGATAATGAAACTGTTAATGGTGTTGAATTCCCTCAAGTGCCAGAATTTGAAGGTATTGAAATTGTTGCGGATATGTCTTCAAACATCTTATCCAAAAAACTTGATGTTTCAAAATTCGGTCTTATTATGGCAGGTGCTCAAAAAAATGTTGGTTTAGCAGGTTTAACCGTTTACATTATTAAGAAGACATTATTGGAACAAGCCTCAGATGCTGAATTGAAATCATTGAATGCACCAATTACCCCAATTGCATTTCATTATCCAACTGTTGTTAAAAATGATAGTGCTTATAATACAATTCCAATCTTCACTTTACATATTTTGGATTTAGTGTTGAAAAACTTGATTGCTAAAGGTGGTATTGAAGAACAACAAGCTGCTAATGAACGTAAATCAAGTAAAGTTTATGCAGCTTTGGATAAATTCCCAGATTTATATAACTTACCAGTTGATAAATCTGTTAGAAGTCATATGAATGTTGTTTTCACTATTAATGGTGATAGAAATGAAGCCGAATTCTTAAAACAAGCTGGCGAAAGAAAATTAACTGGTTTGAAAGGTCATCGTTCTGTTGGTGGTATGAGAGCATCTTTATATAATGCTGTTAGTGAAGAAGCTACAGATGATCTAGTCAAATTAATTTTAGAATTTGGTGAAGCTCATAAATAACCTTTTTGTTCAATTATATACGTTATAGAATATTGATTTTTCATGTAAATAATTAATCTCTAATCCCATTTATGAAATAAACAATTTCGCAAGCTTCATTATCATCTAATCTTGCATGAACAGCTAAACATTCTTGATTTGATATAACTAAAGTAACAGATCTTGCCATTTCCACAACTTTTGCAGCCATATTCCAATGTTTTAATTTCACTTGAACTTCAAATTCATCTTCCTCAAGATTATCATGTTCATGTTCATGTTCATTTGAATTATCTCTACTAACTTGTAATAACTCATTCCAAATAATTTCCACATTTGAATCAACACCTTTAACAATCCTTACACTTAATTTCCCATTTATACCACCTTTAACGTTAATCAAACTTAAACTTTTATAACGCTCAACACGTTTAAACAACAAACTAATATCTATTGGCATTACCATAAGTAAATCAATTTTACTAAATTCTGGTTCAGTTAAACGTTCATCTTTTTCTTTCCTCAGTAGTCGCACAGGAACACTAAAAGTATGATTCACTGAACTAACAGCACTTAAATTCTCATTGAAAAAAATCGCTAATTTGGTATAATCTTTACCAAATTCATTAGTTGTTTTTTGAAGTCGTATACTTAATTTATCAGAATTTGACTTCTCAAAATTTTTTAAAACTGTATGAAGTTGATCAATGTTTATTTCAAATGAGATGATATTTTGTCTAACACTTTCAATCTCATAAGTATCAAAATGTTCCCTGGGTATTTTGGCCCAAATTTGTGGTTCATTTTTGGATGTCGAAATTATATGAAGTTGTGATGGCGTAAATCTTAAAACACATTCTTTTCGTAATGGGATGATTGAAGCTAGCGTTTCTAAAAAAGAGAAAAATTGTTAGTTTTATTCAACCAAAACCGCAGAACAATCAAGAATGTACGTTTCAAAATGTCGATTTGTGATAGATAGAGTTTCAATTTCATTTTGATTCAGATCTAAAGATATTACTACAAATTTTAGAATTTAATTTTTTTTTTTTCTTAAGTAAACAACTCATCTGAAAGAATGGTTTCAACATTTGAGGATAAAAAACTATACTAAACCATTGATACTCCCAGTTTTAAGATGTGGTGAGTAAGCATTGAATTATATAAAACATTGAATGATAACTATGTATCGAAAGAAGAAAAAATGTCAGGTCTAGTAATTACAATTACACCATCCAATCTAATGCAACCGTACTCAAAGAAAGTCCTGTGAATAGAATCATCACTTTAGCCCATTGTTCAATTTACTTTAACCATATAAATATAGCTAATAAAAAAAAGGAACATCCAGCTCAAGACTTGAATATTGCAAATTCAAGCCGAGCGAGGCACAGGGCAGATTTAAAGATCAGTTGTAGATCTTTTTTATTTGTGAGCAGGGTGTATTTGAGTATGGAAGCAATGGATGCTACTTAATCCATGCAAAGAGACTGTATATTATTATTCCCATTCTGTGTCCTCTTGCTTATAATTATCCATAACAATACGATAAATAAAACTTGGTGCAAACCCACCACTAGAAAAAAGGTTAGTATTTTATTTCCAATATCCTTTGATGAATCGAGTGCAAATAGACATACACGTTAGTAATATAAATATCAATATGATCCGGAGGAACATAATCAAACAATGGATTTGTGATACTCGAATGTTGGACTAAATTTGAATCAGCAAAATTAACAACTTTTCCAGAATTCCCAACTTCAATTAAATTCTCCACATCAAATGGATAAGTTGGGCTTAATTTATATAAACCTGCCACGGAAAAAACTGGAGTTTTAAATTCTTTTGCGCATTCACAAACTGATGCAACACCGGCACTTGACACAGTACCACCATTAGCAAAAACAGCTCTTGCACCAACAATAACTTTACCAACACGAGACATCACTGCAAAAACATGTGAGTCAGGTATCACTATTGTATGGATTTTAGCATCACTTAATTCCTTAGCAAAAGCATGAGCCGTAGAAGTTCTATTGGGAAAACATTCAGTGACTAAAACAGTGAATTTTCTCTTTTGTCTTGCCTTCAATAAAAACTTTAAAACAGTTTGAGAATCAGGTGTTGGTGTAAGCAGAATCTCATTATCATGGATCAAATCAACAGACATTGATTCAATTCCTTCATCAATGTTAGAGATTTCATCAATTAAATCTCTAATTCCTTGAATAATAATTGATCTTAAATCATGGTTTTTCTTTGAGGAACGTTTACCAAATTCTTTTGGTTTATTATCTTGAGTGCTTAAAAGACTGAACATCGAACTAATCATTGCTTCATTTGTATCATTATTAGCTTCTACTTCTTCCCTAATTATTGCCAGTATTCTTCTAATGACATTACCACAGGTGAATTCTCTTGGTTGAGCTTTTGTTAATGTAAGTCCCAAAGACCGTATTTGTTGTATAAGATGGTCTGTACTGTTCCAACGTGCAGCAGCAATGAAACGCATAAGAAGCTGGCAAGTTTCCAATGCCACTACATATGACCCAGATATTTGACGACGTTTTAGTTTCCTGAATTGGTTAGTCATGGATCTGTGGAACAAACAACTTAGTGAGCTTACTCCACAAAGGCATCTATCTGGACTGTGATGTCAAGCTTTGTAGTTTCTTTGGAAGACATTGTTGCGTTTGATTGTAAATCAAGTAGAATATAAATTTGTGTGGAAAGGAAAAAAAAAATAAAAAAATGTTGAAAATTGTACTGTTGAAGAAAACGACCAAAAAAAAAAAAAAAAAAGGAGGGTAATGTCAATGTTGAAAAATGAATTTTGTAAGTACTTCGTACAATATGCATTGTGCAATAGACAAAAGAGTCTACAGAAACATTGATATTAATATTCATTAGTTACAGTGGGGTTCATTAGCTAGTTGTCAAAAAATTTGTCAAAATTTTTGAGTTTTTTAACACATTTCTGAGGTTTTTCTTCTTCACTGGAACTGGATGTGTCACTATCAGAATCAGAGTCTTGTTTGTCTTGCAAATTGAATGCATCACGAATATCTTCTAGTTGTTCATCAATTGCATCAAGGAGTTTCATATCGTCAAACTTGTCGTTGTTTGAGGAGCTTGGTGTTGCATCAATGATTTTCTGCAATTTCAGTCTTTTCTCTTCCAATCGTTTCTTTTCTTCCTGGTTAACTGTTTTCACTAACTCATCAAGCTGTTTTAGCTGTTTAATAGTCTTAACTCTTCTCCCATCCAAGGTGTTGTATAGATCATTACTACTGCTGTTCTGTTTCTTTTTCTTCATACTAGAGGCACGCTGCTTCAACAATTGCCCAAACCCACCTTTCCCACCACACAAGGAAGCCGTCATTCTGATATTAATGATCCCAGCATTGTTGTTTGGCCCATAAAGCTCAGCAGCAGTGGCGTGTTTTGTCACAGACTGTCCGTCCACTGTGCTGAGCTTGACTATCTTCTTGAGACTTGGTGGCACATTATCCAGGATCCGCTGGCTTATTTCTGAGGTGCGAGTTGTGCTGTCCACATAAAACTGGATTTTGTCTAGCCCGCTGATTGTATGCACGTCTATAAGAATCATCTTGCTGTGTGTCATTCTAATATTCACTTATAACCACTGGTGACTGAGCTCTTTAATGTTTATATGTACACAGTACAGCTATACTATGTATGTAAATAAAAATAAAAAAAAAAACACTCAGGCAGGGCAACAGTGCAATTTTTTTCTGTCGTCCAATTTTTCTTCCAATTTCTTCCCTTTGAGACAACAACATTAACAATTTAACCAAACACAACAGAATCACAGAAGATGTTCTCCCGCACCATCACTGCTGCTGCCCGTTTGCCGCTCCGTTTGTCTTTGTCTGCTGCTTCCCGTCTTGCAGTCAGAACCGCAGCCACTTTTGACAGAAGTAAACCTCATTTGAACATTGGTACCATTGGACATGTCGATCATGGTAAAACCACTTTGACTGCTGCCATCACCAAATGTCTAGCTGAAAAAGGTGGTGCTGATTTCTTGGATTATGCTGCCATCGATAAAGCCCCAGAAGAAAGAGCCAGAGGTATCACCATCTCTGCTGCTCACGTTGAATATGAAACCGCAAACAGACATTATTCCCATGTTGACTGTCCAGGTCACGCTGATTATATCAAAAATATGATTACTGGTGCTGCCCAAATGGACGGTGCTATCATTGTTGTTGCTGCTACCGATGGTCAAATGCCTCAAACAAGAGAACATTTGTTGTTGGCTAGACAAGTTGGTGTTCAACATATCATTGTTTTTGTTAATAAAGTTGATACTATTGATGATCCAGAAATGTTGGAATTAGTTGAAATGGAAATGAGAGAATTATTGACCCAATATGGTTTTGATGGTGATAATGTTCCAGTTGTTATGGGTTCTGCTTTATGTGCTTTAGAAGGTCGTCAACCAGAAATCGGTGTTCAAGCTATTGATAAATTATTAGAAGCTGTTGATGAATATATTCCAACCCCACAAAGAGATATGGAAAAACCATTCTTGATGGGTATTGAAGATGTCTTCTCCATTTCTGGTAGAGGTACCGTTGTTACTGGTCGTGTTGAAAGAGGTGCTTTGAAAAAAGGTGATGAAGTTGAAATCGTTGGTGTTAACAAACAACCAATCAAAAGTGTTGTTACTGGTATTGAAATGTTTAAAAAAGAATTAGATTCTGCTATGGCTGGTGATAACTGTGGTATTTTAGTCCGTGGTATTAAAAGAGACCAAATTAAAAGAGGTATGGTTATTGCTAAACCAGCTTCAATCACTGCTCATTCCAAATTCTTAGCATCTTTATACATCTTAACTAAAGAAGAAGGTGGTCGTCATTCTGGTTTTGGTGAAAATTACAGACCTCAAATGTTTATTAGAACTGGTGATGTTACAACTACTTTAACTTTCCCAGAAGGTGCTGATCATTCTCAACAAGTCTTACCAGGTGACAACGTTGAAATGGTTTGTACTTTAACTCACCCAACTGCTGTTGAAGTTGGTCAAAGATTCAACATTAGAGAAGGTGGTAAAACCGTTGGTACTGGTTTAATCACTCGTATCTTAGAGTAAACGAATTCTTGAATTATTTTTTTTCAAATAAAACAATTTTTTGATGATCTTATAAATTTATATATTCGTACATAGCAATAAATGTATATAGTTAAAACACTTGTACATACATAGTTATCTGCTCATCATTAAAAAAAAAATGCTATCTTTTATCAGTAAGAAAAATAATTTCAGAATTTATTGAAATCTTCAATATCAACTTCCTAATCAACAGGTACATTCGCACACAACTCACAACTCACCCACATCAGAAACGATCCATTCAGAATGCGCAAACTTATACTAATAACAATCTTAGTGCTAGTTGTGGTTTTCCATCTTTGGACGTCGTTATCAACACTCATTTTTCCTCAAACCAATATTGAGATGAAAAAACCAGGTATTGAGATTGACCCATTAAAGCGTCTACCTTCATTAACACCTGACTCCAAACACCTGCACAAATCTTTTAAAGGTGGTGTTTCATCAGATGTTCCCATATGTTCCGAATTAGGTGTATCAATATTAAATAAAAATGGTACAGCAGCAGATGCTGCAATAACAGTAACTTTATGTTTAGGATTAATTAATTCATTTAATTCAGGAATTGGGGGTGGTGCATTTATTGTATCCAAACAATATAAAAAACCTGCTATTAGTATAGATGCAAGAGAAATGGCTCCTTCAAAAGCTCATAAATTTATGTTTAAAAATCGTGAACATTTATCAAAAATTGGAGGTTTAGCAGTTGGAATTCCTGGTGAATTAGCTGGTCTTTATGAACTGTTTAAAACTCAAGGTTCAGGGAATTTAAGTTGGAAAGAATTGATTTTGCCAGTTGTTGAAATTGCTCATAATGGATGGAATGCAAGTGATGTTCTTGCTGCTGTTGTCGAAATTGCAAAAGATGGAATTTTAGCTAATTATAATGATTGGAGTAATTTATTCAAACAAGGTTCTAAAACTGAATTAATCCAGCCTGGTGATGTTGTTTATAATCATGAGTTGGGAAATACTTTAGAATTAATTGCAAATAATGGATCAGATGCAATTTTTTATGACTCTAATGGACCAATTGCTAGAAATTTAATAACTAAAATTAATAAAGAAGGTGGAATATTTACCTCTAGTGATTTTGATCATTTATATAAAACAGAAACTTTTACAGCATTAAATACTACATTATTAGGAGATAACAAAGTTCATACATGTGCAGGGTCATGTTCAGGACCAGCATTAGTTGCAGGTTTAAATATAATCAATTCTTTTGGAGAATGTTTAGGATGTGATATGACACCAGATGCAACACATAATTTAGTTGAATCAATGAAATGGATTGCTTCATCACGTTCAAGATTGGGAGATCCATCAAATAATCAATCGGAATATGTTATGAGTTCTGAATGGGCAAATTTTGCTAAAGCTCATATCAATCAATCTTCAACATTACTTGATTTCAGAGATTACCATCCTGCTTATGAGATTGTCGAAAATCATGGCACTACGCATATAAGTATAGTGGATGAACACAAAAATGCTATTTCAATAACATCAACCATTAATTTATTATTTGGAGCTTTTATTCGTGATCCAGTCACCGGGATTGTCTTTAATAATGAAATGGATGATTTCTCAACACCTGGGGTTCCAAACTCCTTTGGGGTAGAACCTTCAATTTACAACTTTGTGCACCCAGGGAAACGTCCAATGTCTTCTACGGTTCCTACAATTGTCACTAATGAATTTGATGAACCTGAACTAATAATTGGAGCAGCTGGAGGTAGTAGAATTGTGACGGCTGTTTTCCAGGCAATTGTTAGAATTTTCATTTACAAAATGCCATTATTAGAGACAATAGCATATCCTCGTTTACACCACCAACTGCTACCGAACTACATTGAACATGAACCATTCATCGGTTCAGATATTATTAAAGCTATGGGTATGAAAAACCATGATTTGACACTGGAACTTCCAAAGACTGCGATGAATGGGATACACAGAAAGTACACTGGCGAGTCTCATTTTGTGTCAGATTACTGGAGGAAACGAGGCAGTCCAGCTGTTCAGTAGAAATATTGCAAATAAACATGTTATAATAATTTGTATGTATTTTGTATGTCGAAAATTGGATCGAAACGGATTTTTTATGTCAAAAATATTGAGTGATAATTATTTCAATACTTTTTTATTCTCTAAATTTCTTTCTCTACAGCCAAAACTCACAAATTGAACAGTAGACAGTCATGACAACACTCAATAGACACAGAAAACATCATCACGTCGCAAGTCTTCCTCGCAAACCGGTTTTTAACGACCCTAAAGACGACAGCCCACCTGCTAAAGCAAACCCTACAACTTCTACAACCACCAAAACAATGCCGCCAGAGACTCCTGTGAAGGCTAACTGGGCTAGTATAGCCAGCTTGAGTGCCACACCTTCAGTGCCAGCTAATAAAGCTGTTTCACCTCGTTTGCCCTTGAAGAAATCAAAATCTCCATCAACCACAAACACATCCGCAAACTCCCTTTTCAGTCCACATTTAACCAGCTCAGAAACCACCACCACCACTGCGTCTGAGTCTGTATCTACTACAAGAAACATTGCACAAGCACCAGTGCAGGCAAACAGTTATAATTCAGATGAAGTCTACACTTTTTTGGAAGAAAGAACAGCATTACTCAAAAAGAGTTTCACCTACGAACCTGGTTTCAACCAAGTGAAATCCAGAAGGAAAAAAGAAGAGAAAGATGTTGTTTATACTGAGATTCTCAGGTACTTGAACTCTCGATAGAGCTTGAGAATTAATGGTGCGGAAACAGAAAATCAAAAAAGAAAAAAAGAAAAAAAGGGTTTTAGCGAGTATTTACTATTTGGGGTACAAGGTGTTTTCTAAAAAAAAAGTATATGTACTGAATTTTGATTTTGAATTTGGTTATTTGTTCACTGTAGAGGTAATTTTGTTTTATATCTAATTGAATCCAACTTAAAATCAAATTTCACAAAAAAAAAAAAAATCAAAATCAAAAATGTGATTGAAAGAAACATCAAAGAAATCACCAAAATGGCATGGATTGACGATCTTTTGGACCCACAAGTGCAGTAAACAACACAATTTTGATATATATACATTACCAGGACTAACATTTCCCAGGAAACCAGTACAAAATATTCCACCTCCTCCAGGTTTCACTGATTCTTCAAATTCTTCAACTGCTCCTACAAAACACCAATCTCATTCTCAACTAACTGACCTTAAAATAAAAGTAATCAATCTAACTTGAATTTCTCTTCTGGCATCACAATACTAACACTCTTTTTCCCTCATTTAGAAAGCTTGGGATGTGGCAATGGCCCCTGCAAAACAAATCCCAGTCACTTTAATAATGAATTACATGACTGGTAATTCTCTTCAATTATTCAGTATAACAACAACTTTAATGTTATTCACAGGACCAATCAGTGCTATCTTATCAATCAATGATCATTTCCAAAACTTGGATGATGACAAAATTAAAAATGATTTAATAAAGGCAAAATTAACTTTTATTGGTGTTCAATTGGCGATTATTGGGTTAGGAGTTTATAAATTAAATGCGATGGGGTTGGTTCCTAATAGAGCTGGGGACTGGATCTCGTTTGAAGATATTAAAAGTTATTCTACGGATACGTTTGTATACAATTGAATTTAGATTCTATACTATCATATGATTGATTTATTTAGTGGATTGTTCAACTTCTTTGTTATCTTCTGTTGCTTTAGCTTCAATAGACTGCTTCTCATCTGTTTGTGCTTCTTTCTTATCTTTGAAAGATTTAATGAAAATCTGTTGTAAATTATATTTCTGATATTTCTCATAATCACTACTAACAACACTCATACCAATATTATTTTTGAAACATTCAATTAAAATCAATTTATCATAATTTTTCAAATCGACTTTATGATCATCTCCAACATATTTAGCCACTTGTTTAATTATATCCATTCTATCCAAAATATTGAAATTTCTCATACTAACTTTAATAGCAAATTTTAAACCTTTTTTACCTTTAAAATGTGGATCTAAAACTCTTGCGCTCAATTTCTCCAATTCTTCCACTGATGCACTAACAGAAAATGAAATTGGTGTTAATTTTTGTGTAAATCTTGTACTTTTAACTTGAGATTCAGAAGCTTCTTTACAAATTCTTTCAACAAATTCTTCTGGTTTGATTGGTCGTCTTGTCTTACAAAAGACAATACATTCACAACCTAATTCTAAAAATGATATTGGTTCCTTCTTGTTACTTGGTTTAGATTGGTTTTTAATCTCCTCCAATTCTTTCTTAATAGACTCTTCAATCGATATTTCTTCTGCTTCTTCCTCAGATTCTTCTTCAAATTCAACATCTTTGTACCATTCTTCATATTTCTCTCTAAATATCAAATTCAGTTCATTCTGGCATTTCTTTTCCTGATGTCTGTTACAAGTGATGAAAATACCAGAGGTTGATGGTTCAATTAACCCTGTTACTGGTTTGTACTAAAAAAGAAAAGTTGTTATTAGTGAAATATCACAGAGTTATCTAGTAACTAAATGTACCTTTTTCTTCCCATGTACTCCATTCCCTTTGCTGTCGTTCTTTCTTTTCTCTCCCATTCTTCTTTCTTTTATGTATTACGTCCAACACTTGAAAAATTGATTTTACTTGGTTAAAAAATATTTTTTTTCTTCACTACATACAGTACATGAAAACCAGGCGCTTATTTTTTTTTTTTTTTTGTTTCTATTTCTGTATGTATTCTAAGAAGAAGATCTAAACAGTCTTCCCATAGTAGAAGGAGAACGCACCAATCTCTGCATTCCAGTAGCTTGTGGTGTTTCCACCAGCGGTCTATCCTCATCTGACTCCAATTTCTGTAACAACTTAATCACTTGATCCGGTTTAACTTGATCGTATTTTCTTAATCTTATACTTTGGTCTTTAAATTCATCTAAATTCCCCGTTTTCAAAATATTAATTGTTTGTCTTAACTGTAGAAACATTGATTGTAATGATTCATTATTTTCAGCTGAACGGTTTGGGTTTAATTCACGTGTAATGTTCTCAAAATATGAAATATCAATATCAAAATTTGAAATTGAAGCCTTCGTTAATTTTTCAGCTTCTGTGAGATTATGTAAAAATCTTAATGCTAAGATATCAAAAACTCTATATAGTAACAATGATTTCACCGAATATGGAAGATTTGAAAATGTAGAATCAAACATATTTTTCAAAAAATCCCCAATATCTTTGATGAAATAATTTGGTTCTTTATTATATTTAACAGTTTGCCAATCATAGTTGATAAAATCTAATAAATCTTCAATTTTACCATCAACCATTTCAAATAATTTTGATTCTGTGTTTTTTCTTGTGGTTTGGAAAAGTTCTGTGGCTTTCAATGTTATTGGTTTTTTAAAACGTTGTGATAATTCTTTTGAAAGTTCTTTCGAAGTTATTAGAAAATACTCTAGATTTATTAAATTTTGTGTCAGTTCTTCTCTTGAAGTGATATCCAACTTATTAACATAATGTTCATTGACACCCAATGATAAGAATTTATCAATGTTTGAAACATAAAAATCATTAATTGAACTAACATCATGTTTATAATAATCTGATAGAAATTGATCTTGATCATGTATAAAGTTTCTAATTTGTGCACAAGTTAACGGATAAATTGAACTGAATGGTAGTGCTATTGGGAAATTGATATTTGAAGGATTGAAACTATCATCTTTATACCATGTCACATTAATAATTTTTCGATATAAGTCTTCTGAATTAATCCTCATTGGCATTGAATCATCCTCTTCACTCATTTGTTGAACATTTTTCTTAAATCTGAAAATTAAATGTTGAGTATATTTCTTGAAAATTATAATTAGTAAATTATAAAAATCTTGATAATTCAATTGAAAATGTTCTAAAATCAAATATGAATTCCCGATAATTGGTTTTAATGCTAACAGATAATTCGTATCAATTATATCATTTAACAATAAATTCTTTAGGTAAGGATATAATTTTGATGATAAATTTTCCCATAATTCTTGACTTGATTGATTGACAACTTTAGGAACTTTTTCCGGAATGTAATTATAAACAATAATAAATCCAACTAGTTTATTTAAAAAGTGTTCCAAATTATCTTTATTTTTGATGTAACTTTTGAATGTTTCATTTTTAGTATCGGTTAGTACAAAAGGATGTAAAATTTTATCCCTTTTAATGTTCAATTCTTTATTGAATTCACTTTTGAAGAAAACATCTTGGTTCAATATCTTGAAAATGGAAAAACTGTCTATTATGAAACTGAAATTTAGAAATTTATCAACATTTTGAATTTGTTCATTAAGTGGTAAATAAACATTTCTTAAACTGATCTCCACAGATGAGTTTATTTTATAAGCTCCATAATCTCTATTTGCAGATTGATATGTTTTCCATTTAGCGATCAAGTATGTAAATTTCTCTGTATATGAAAAAGCAATATTTTCATATTTGGTATCAAGTGAGTTTAAGTTTTTCTTAAGTAAAGTTAAGGATTCATCTTTGATCAAATTTTTCAAAATTGGAATGGAACTATTGATATTATTCAAAAACGTTAAGTTTTGATCAAATTCATTGGTCAATGTGGTCAAATCATTCAAGTTTTTTAATGCATTGAAAAATTTGTTCTGTTTGATCAATTCTTGAGTTTTATCTGTTAGTTCCAAAATTTGCAAGATCTTGTTAATTAAGATTGTGGATTCATCAATTTTGTTAATATTTTTCTTTAATGATAACAGCTGAAGTTTCTTTTCAAGGGCAATATTTGAGGTTTTGAACAAGTGGTTGTTGATGTCCATCAATTGATCATTGATGTTATTGGCATTTTTAGAAATTTTTGAGATTTTATCGGTAGACTTGGAAATTTTGACCTCGTTGGAATTGATGAAATCTTCTAGCTCGCCGTCCTTCTTTTCCAGCTCCTGTTTCAAATTGTCGACAACCTGGTTGATAGTGCTGTTCTGGATGTTTGCCTTAATGATGGGCACCAACTGGTCCAAATAGTTATTGGAGTTGAGCCAGTTGATAGGGTCGTTCTCGTTTAAAAACCCAAACTGGTTTGCAGCACTGTCCATCGGTATTCGGTCTTCTCGCTCTGTTGCCTGTCTGTCACTTAATTGACTTTCAGCAAAGTTTCTTTCGTCGCGATTTTAGAAAAATAAACAACAACAAACAAAAGTTCAATTTTTTTTGTTTTTCTCCCAGATTTAAAAATTGAAAACTTTCTACAATCTTGAAATCTTGAAAATTCAGTCGATTTTTGTTGTTTTGGAGTAAATTGGAAGATATGAAAAGATAGATCTGAGTTCTTTGAAATTGAGAAGCTGAGTTAATAGGTTTTACAGAGATTTAATTTTTGAAAAAACAGTTTTAATAAAAATAAATATAAACCTTCGTTAACACCAAAACAAAATTAAGGGACAAGATTCCAGATCTTACTTGACGTTCATTCTGCTATGGACTGATGCTAGTTCAGCGATGAACTGCTCATCTTTGCAAACTGCACCACGAATGTTATTTTTTTCATGAGCAGCAGCTTCTTCCTTTTCGGCTTGCTCAGCAGCCATGATTAAGTGCAAGTCCTTATACAACCAGAGGAAGACACCAGCAGAGATGAAACCAGCAACAGCAGTACCAACAAATGGCCAGATTAAATGTGGGTCGATCAATGCACCGGTACAGGCTTCAGAAATCGCTGCTGAAATCGAAGACATGAACAAGAAAATAGCCATAACCAAACCTTTCATGTGTTCTGGAGCTCTTTGATAAGCAATCTCATACGCAGCAGTGTTGGCGAAACATTCTGAAGCAGCACCCAACACGTAAAGAACGGTTTCAACCCAAACAGAAATTGGTGAAACACCAGTACCAACTTTACAATCAGTTGCATAATAACCACATGGTGAGGTTTCGTAAACTTTCCATTGAATGATAGCACCTGCAACAGATGACAATGCAGCTAGAATAAAACCGAAAAAAATTCTATAAACTGGTCTGAACTCAATTTTGAATCTTCTCAATACTGGATAAACCAAGTAATCCAAGATTGGAATCAAAACAATGATAGTTAAAGGATTGAAGTTGTTGATTAAATCATTTGGAACACCATTGGTGGTCATTGAAGCAGCTTGGGAGTTTTGGATACTACCAACACCTCCATCATTAATGTTATAGATGATGAAAAATGTGAAAATTTTACAAGCATCAAAGGTAACTCTAACATCTTCAACAAATTGATCATCCCAAGAGATTCTTTCACTAACAACCTCCATGTTGGATGGTTTAGCATGATTCCAAAATTCACCATTTTTCATTCTTGAGTACCAACCTTTTTTGAAACAATATTTCACGACTTTCAAAGACTCTTCAATTATTGAAACACCACTTGGTGATTCTTGTTTCAAATGTGGTTTCAGAATCCACAATAATGGAATCATCATCATATAAACAATACCAGGAATTAAGAATGCTAACCAGAAACCAACATCTTTAGCAGAGTATGCAGTTGCTAACGATAAGAAAGCACCAACATTGATTGACCAATAGAAAACTAAAGTCATTCTTTCCAAACTAGTATTCCTTTTTACGATAACTTTGTTTCCCTTTTTATTCTCAACAACAACATCGTGTTGATAAGGATATTGATCCAATAATAATGGTAACAAATTTGGTTTGATTAAACCTGTACCAATAGCTAAAGTAATAATTGAAATAATAGTTGGAGCTAATGCAGCAGAACCTTTTTGCAGAACACTTGGAATACCAGCAATGATTAAGACAATATGACTGATAGCCCCAATCCAAATACCATACCAAATAGTTTTCAAACGTCCCAATTTTTTATCAGAGATATAACCACCAAATAGTGGAGTTAAATAAGCTAAAAAAGTCAAAACCAAAGTGATACCACTTGCTGCTTGTAAACCCATCCCTAAAGCACCAGAATTTTGTTGAGTACCTTTTGGTGCTGCACCTGCACCATTACCACCGGTTGGTAAAGGTAATTGAATGAAATTATTAAGTCTATCTTTAATACCGTAATAACTTGCCCTTTCAGCAAATTCAATAAGACAAATCAAATAAAGTTTCAGTGCTGGCCTTGCAAGTTTATATGGTAGACGAAAATATTCACTGGTTGTTGGTTGCAATGGACAATCAGTTAAATCAGATGAGTGACCATCTAATTCACAAATTTCTTCATCAATTTGATGTTTTTGTTTGGTTTCGTTCATTGTTGGTTATTAATTTGAGAAAAACTATGATGCATCGAGGGAACTCCCATTTAAATACAAATATTAGGGTGAATACCTTTAGGTTCTATCAATAGAATTGAGCAAGAATACTTTCATGATGATTGGTAATAATTTTGTAGATAAACTGTAGAAGGGTTTTTTGACTTTATTTGTAGAAATGATACGGTGCTATCTTTCTTATCAAGAGAAGTTCAAATCCCTGTGTAAGATCTACATCAGATAAAGAGATGATCAAAGGTCAGAAGACTTTGTGTTTATTGCGTTGTAGTGTTGCTATTGAAATTCCTCGGAAGAACAATATGTGAATCTGATCTTTCGAAGATCTTGAGTCTTGATATTGATAATTGATAAAAAATCAATACTACAAATTAAACATAATTTGTAATATCTATAATGATGAGTCTTGGCTCTGGATTAACTGTGCTGGACTAATTTGATTGTTCCAACTTGCAAACACTTAATTCTGGGTCAAATCTTTCAGATTTTTGAATGGTTATTTCAATTATCTTGATGCCACTAGTGAGAGGCAAAATGCCTCAGTTTTATATCAAGCATGAGTATTAGTCAATCCAACCCTAATCCTTTCTAACCAGAGTCTATCACTCCATATCGACTTCATGACTCCCATCTCCAGATTCTCCAGACTCAATCTTGCAAAACGGCACCAAACTGCATTTGTGTTAGGGTTTGACCAAATTTTGGTTGAGTTTTTCCAGATGTTGATAAAGATAACCTTGCAAATTCGAAAGAATTGAAATAAATTGATCCCTGGTGCCGCATCCAGTTCAATAGTTATTTAATCACGACCAATATGGACATTATATATCAAAATTCCAAAATTATTCAAATTAATATGTACTTTCCATCATGTTATGGTATGATGTATTTCACAAAAAAAACTATAGTTTGCTTATCATCATTCGCAGTCTGATACTGAATTTCGAATAAGAAAATCTTCAGTAATAAACTCAACACCAGATGATTGTTAGTTTTTAGTTTAAATCTGCAGCTTGTTTCTTTACATAATTAAAGAATGAAAGTTTTGATATAATCATCAGGGGTCCATAGGCAAGTATTTTTCCAGAATTCAAACAGATACTAGATAAGCAAGATTTTCCGCTATTTACTATCTTGTTTATACTTTCGTGCTCTAGTAAAGTTGTTTCCATTTTTGAAAACTTCAATGGTAACTTGGTTTAAGCCCTAAACCCCGTGTGAAATTTTAACCAACTAAGGGTTGATATGAGCAACTTGCAGACAAAAGGCATTGAGTTGGTTTTTTAGACCTGTTGACTTGTCTTGTTAACTCCTGTTACCTGTAAATTTTTGAACTTCTGAACTTCTGAACTTCAGTCTTTAACCACTGCAGTTCGTGATTTTACACTTTTAATCCTGATAATTTATCCAGATTCCACATAAAACGGCTTTTTTATATTAAAGTTTTAGATCTCAATTTTTGCTCGTTAACAATTTCCCTCGATTAAATACTGTATCAAAGTTTTTATCTGGCAACTTGCAAGTTATTATACTATTAAATAGTAAGTAGATGACTTCCACTGGGTAACTAACTAGTGATCACAAAGTCCAATCATGGACACCATGCTGGTAGTACATCAAATCAACTACGCAGTCATTTGAAAATTGAGCATATTGGTAAAATTAAGGCTTTCATTTTTAGCTCCAATTCTCAGACAAAAAAAAAAAAGAAAATGATCTCTTTAAAGTTTAAGATGATTATCATTATCTTGTTTGAGCCTTTGGCCCTTTGGCTGGTAAATCTTTCAAAAAAAAAAAATGTAGTAAATGTTTCAAAGTTGACACATTCTTGTTATTGACAACAAGTTACTTAAAGCTTAGAGCTAAAATATCTGAATTTTTAGCTAGCCATTTAAGCTAGTTTCGTGATTCTTGATTCATTTAAGCATTGCAAAATCAAGCTATTTTAAGAGGAATCATTTTACAGTTGTACCTTGTAAGCATATTTAAATGAGGCAATTCATCGGATCGGTATAAGATTTAAAGCATGACAAGCGGGCTATCATTAGTGCTGTTTAATGGACCTTTCCAGCAATCAATCACACACCTCTTGATATAAAAGTAAATTTTTTGAATTTCATATTTTAATATAACTGAAAAATTCCAAATACAAGGCATATCAGATTTAATCTTGACAAAACAATTCAAGTTAACCAAATCAATGACTCAATTAATTCAGTTCATTTTAAATAATGTAAAACATCGTTTTGTGGACAAAACAACTTCTATCAAAGCTCATATCATTCAATCTTATTTAATGATTCAAACCAATCAGTGAGTTTTCCTCCTAAGTCTAAATGATTGCAGTTGCTATAAGAAAGATAATAGCAGCTAACAATTTCTCAATTCGAGCTTCTAGAAAAGAAAAAAAAAAAACACCTATGTTTTATAGAACACCCAAGGCTTTTTCAGGTTTTGATCAAATCACAATAAATACCAAATCTACCTCCAATTCCTTTAATAAATCTTTTAAAATTCCTAAGTTAATTATATCAATTCAGTTTTCACTCTAATCAGTATTCATTTCAAAAAATAAACATTTTGACTCATTTATTAATTTAAATCAAATTGACTGCATTTTTTTTTTTTTTTTCAATTTTAAAAATATTGTCGAACATTTGAATTTTGTACAGTAGTCGAATTATTTTTTTTCCTGGTGAAAACCACTGTAATTAACTAGACTGGTGATTCAAATTATAGACCTTTCAGTTTTCGGGTTTAAGCTTTAACCGGTCACAGCATATGTACAAATATCCGGTATTCTTTTAACTAGTGTGCTTCCAAAATCTGTATTTGAATTAAACAAAAAAGCTTATCGAATTAATTTAAGTATGTACCGAATTGAAAAAAAAACTTAATCTGCCAAAAATGCAGGGTTTTTCAGCACTGGATAACTTATAAGTCTACAGAGTTGTTCCAACTTCGAAGTAGGTTTTAATAAGAAATTCATTAATCGTAATATTGGTATTTTGAATGACTTTCCCAAGCCAGGCTCTATCAAATTGAAGTAGTTGCCGATCTATTTAGCCCAGGTTTTCTAACTACTGGTTTTGAATTACCAGATTCCTTTTTCATTAATGTTGGCTTTGTTGTATGTAACGAATCAATACTGCAAATTGATTTGTTTGGAGGTAAAGGAAACTTGAATCCAAAATCCATTGCTTGTGGAGGTTTTGTGGAAGAAGATGATTCAGATGTGGTATCAGTGTCTTTCAATTTAGAACTCAAGATATTTGTTGAATTTAATGGATTTAAGGATTTTTTTGGGATTGGGGTATCTTCGTGATCTTTAAACAATTTCTTAGCATTGAATGTAACACCATTAAAAGTTGAAGATCTTTGTAAAGATCTTGGTTTATTGTTGCTGTTGATTGAATTGATTGAAGTAATCGAAGAAGTTCTTCTTGATTCTATTTCAAAACGATCCAATTCTGAATCACGAGTTTCTGAATATTTATTATCATTCATTTCAACGTACTGTTGAGGAACACATCTTTGTCTTTGAGCAGTGAAAAAATTTTTATAACCTCCTTCTAAAATTAAAATATCCGGATAATCTAACATTGGAAAATTTTTTTGATTCTTGACACGGTCACAAGTTCTTAAATGATTTGCCATTAATGGACCTCTATGAGAACTAAATTCACAATGGAAAATGATCAAATTTTTATTTTTATTTGTATTTTTGGTTTTATCATCATCATTAACTTCAATTTTATCTTTGATATCTAAATTTTTCAAAAAGATTTTCTCTAATTCTTGTTGAGAAGAAACATTCAGTGCACCATCAATATGACCACCTTCATATTCATACTCAAATCTGCAATCAACAATGGTAACTTTGTTGAAAAATTCATTAAATTGACCATCAAGAATTTTACAAAGAGTTTCTACTGTGATTCTTGGAATATAATCATTTTTACCATAAAAAAATTCAATTTTAGAATTTGTTAAGTTTTCAGATGAGGATCTTAAATCAAAAATATCAGTTTCAAAAATTTCACTTTGAGAATAAAACATTGAATGAGTTCTTCTAACTTTTGTTTTAGTTAATTTTTGTTGTAATGGAGAATTCAGTTCTCTTTTAGAAAAATGTTTGATTGGAGATGTAAAAAATAAAGAATCTTCTTCATTTTCCAGTTCTTCTAAAGTTTGTTCTTTGATCTGACCATATTCGCAATCTCCTAATAAAGATTTAAAATCAATTGAATTTGATTTTTCATTATGAGAATGTAAGTTTGATAAATAAGGTAAAATTGAAGTTGTAGATCTTGCCAAAGTTCGTCTAGTTTTAGAAATGATGGTAGTATTAGTTTTGGATGTAATAGATGATTCTATGCTTGAAGTAGAAACTGTTGATCTATGAGAACTGGTTGAGAACGTGGATGAAAATGAGCTTGTAGTTGAAGATGAAGAATTTCTAGTTATCGAAGGGGATTCAGGTATTCTTGAGAAATCAAGAGTTTTTATGCTTGGATGTTTCATGTGAGGTCTTGATGGGTTGTCTGAGGTATCTTGGATATGGAAATTCTCGTTAAGATCAGCAGCTAATGTTGACGTTGGAGAATCAAACTGGGAGTCTTGCAGTAGCAAATTGAGATTTCTGGTGGCAAGAGGCTTCATTTGTCGGTGAGTTGTAGGATTTGAGCTGGTTTGGCCCGTCAGCTGGCTCATTTTCTGTCTGACAACCTTGGGCAACAAGGACGGCGAGTCCTGTGAGTTGAAAAGGGACTCCAGGTTCTTAAGGACGTTTCTTGCAGGCGAGTCCATACTATGCTATAAAACGAGTGTACACTGTAGAGTGGGTATGAGTGCTTGTTGTAGTGTTAGTGTCGTAGCACCCGCTATGTTGTCTGCTCGTCGTCAGAGTCGTGTCGTCCAGTTGCCTTGCTTGAGCTTAAAAGTCTTTTCAGCTTCTTTAAATTCTTTTTAGTATGTTTTACAGCTGTTTTACATGGTGTTTACATTTTACTTGTTTTGTGTGCAGCGCGGTGTGGAATCTGGTGGCAAAGAAACGCTGTTTTGGTGCTGTTCCTGGTGGAATTGGACGGTATAAACTGAATCAGTGTGTAGCTGATGATCAGGGCTACTATATACCCAGTTTACAGCAGCTTCTAACAGGCAGCTGTAGAGAAATCAACACAAATAGCTTTAGCTGCCTCACAGAAAACCCTAAATCACTACAAACTCAAAAGTTGCAAGCTGTTGAAACCCGCCCAAAGGCTGAAATTTGAGACGTCTCTAGATCAACATGAAACTTAACATCGCGCAGCAGGCTGCCACAACAGCAATCGTGATTCGTAACGTAGCAACCATCGACTGCCAGGATCTTGGAACGTTTCTTTTAGTGGTGTGCTTCTGAACTCTAAACACTGTACTCTTTGATGTATATCAACTGTAGACTGTAGCTGTTTCAAGTTTCAGTCAATTGATGTCTCAAGTGTTAAGATTGATGTAGCGCGTGTGTATGTGAATCGTGATTGTCAACTCCCATCAAGTTCCAACTCCCAAGTTCCAAGTTCCAACTGTCAAAATGTCAACAGTCTATCGATGCAAGGTACACTTAATCCAGAAGACATCATAAGTTGAGTTGCAACTTGCAACACTTTTGGAATCAGCTTGAACGTTGACTGTAACTTGATATGTACTCAATTCTTGTAATCGAAACTAAAATTCCACCATCGTTCAGTTCTACACTTACTCTTTACTTACTATTGCTATTAATTAGTCGTATTTATCCATGATCTCTGCCCAATATCAAACCCTGGAATGTGAAGTTTACGGGCATTCCATTTCTACACTTGTATTAATTTGTACCCTGAAAATTTGATTTGTTTATCTTAGAGTTGAGTTACGAGTAGAATATACTAGAATCTTCAATCCACCATTTTAATATAACAGCTCTAACTACTTAGATACAAAGGGCTGTTTATCCTTTGAAAATGACATATCGGTACACAGTAAAAAGTAAATTCTCTTCACCTCATTTCAATTTCCACCTAAACAACATAGATTGCTACCACCATGCATGCAGCACTTGGGTTGAATTTTACCATCTTCAATGACACAAACTGAACGCCGATAGTCACGACTCATGTATTCACAATGAAAGTTTACAACCCCAAATAGTCGTGCATTGTGAGCATTTGATGCTGTTTCACACTAGTATCGTGTTCTAAAACGTTCAATTTTTCAAGATCAATTTTCTTATCATCATCATTCAAATCATTAAAATCTTCATTTATTAATCCATGATCATTTGCTACTATAACATCATAATCATGATCATCATTATTTTCCATGAAAACCCGCAGATTGAAACTTTTTTTACTACTACTAATTTTTTGCCTGACAAACCCATGCTTTAAAACACCATCCAAAGTTAATCTCTTATCAACGTTTTTATTCAATAACTTTATTATCAAATCATTTAATTCATAAACATTTTCATCACATTCTATCAAATTATTAAACTTCAGATCCTTATTAACGATCTCATTGAACATTTCAAATTCATTTGATCCATTAAACGGTAACTCTCCATAAAACAAACAATATAAAGTCACACCCATAGCCCATAAATCAACAGCAAACTTATTCCCCTTCGCATGATGCCTAAAACTACTACTCAAAACTTCAGGTGCTGCAAATGCTGGTGTACCAATTAATTGATTATCTTGGAAACAACTGATTCCAAAATCACATATTTTCAAAACATCATTTATAATTAATAAATTCGCTGGTTTTATATCTTTATGAACAATTCCTAGTCCATGTAAGTACTTGAGTCCATTTGATAATTGTCTCGTTATAGATTTAATCTTGGATAATGAATATTTATAATAACTCCCAAATTTTAAAGTTTCTGGACAATACTCCAAAACTAAAACAATCCTAACATCATCTTCCAAAAAATCAATCATTTTAATTATATTAAGATGATTTAGTTGTGAAAGTATATTGTATTCGTTTCGTATTCTTGAAACTGGTGAATCTTTTGATGTTGTTAACGTTGGTTTTTCTCTTTTTGAAACAACTTTTAACACAACGTTGATTGATAATTTAGCTTTATAAATTTTAGAGTTATAACCTTCATTTATTTTACTAACGATGGTGTATTCATTGATTGATGTAGTGTTGTCTTTTCGCGTTATTATCATTGTCTTATCTGTTGATATTGCAAAATTAAAAAAAAAAAAAAAAAAAAAAAAAATCACAATAATTTTCATGTTTTGATTTACGAATTTCTTTTAAATTTTAATTACATATATTTGAAGAATCCAACATTAAGTCGCCCGCGATTAAACCAGTCCAGAGAATTATAATCAGCTAATTAAGACCGTATTAATGAGTCTACAGCATTAGAAGAATATTTAGATAAAAGTATTTGATTTAATATATGATAAAAAAGTGAAGATGAAATGTATTTGAAAAAAAAAAAAAACCCTTTGAATTAAAATACTGCATAAGCCTAAAATTCAATGTCTTGTATGAGTTCTTAAATGTTGAGCCAAATTATCTGACCTACTAAATTTCTTCTCACAAAATTTACAAGGAAATGGTCTAATATTTGAATGAACAGATCTAATATGTCTTTTCAAATGTTCTGATCTTCTAAATGCTTTTGGACAATCATCACATTTAAAAGGTTTTTCACTTTCATCTATAGATAATTGATTTGTTGTTGTTGATGAAGATGAATTATTATTATTGCTGTTGTTGTTGTTATTTGAAATTGATGCTGATGATGAAGAAGAGGACAAGATTTGTTGATTTAAATCTGAATTTAAATTCAAGTTCAAGTTTTGTTGAGCTGCAGTGCTTGAACGCGTATGAATGAATGGAGTTGATGTTGCATTGATCGAAGAGACAACAGCTTCAGAAGGGGACTTTGAAGATCTTCTTAATTTTGTCTCTGATAATGGAGTATTTTCTTGAGAATCAAAAGAATTTGGAGTTAATAAATTTCTTAAAGAAACTGGATTGGCAATTAGTGAATCTGATTTTCTTCTTTTCGTAACAGAACTTTTAACAAATCTTGGAGTTGAAGCATTCGACATTGAATGTTTTCTTTCATATTTTCTTGTATAATTTTGTTGTAAATTTGAAATTGGAGAAGGACTAAAATTTTGATTTTGACTTTGATTTATCCAAGTTTGAATAGCGTTTTCAACCTCTTCATTCATTGACCAATTTGAATGTTTTCTTCGATGTTGATAAGGAGACTCCTCAATTTTGATGGTGGAAGATTCATCACCAATAGATTTGGTTTTGGTTTTGGTTTTTTTAGTTTTATATTTTCTTGTTGTTTTCTTTGGTTTTTCATTCATATCATTATTTTTTATATTATTTCTTTCGTCATCACTAGCTGATTCAATTTGATTTTTGTTATTCATCATATCATAATCATCATCATTTGAAGTTATAGAACTGTAGTCATTTACTAGGTTTGAAGCTGGAGATAAAGAAGAGTTCAGTTCTTTTGGATTAATTGTAATCTGTTCTGTATGATTTGATGGATTCAATGAGATGTACTTGAATTTGCTTAAATAATCCATATTTGTATCATTTGAGCTGTATTGATAATAATTACTATTGAATGCATTGTTTTGAATGTAATTGTTATTATTATTATTGTTTGCTGTGGCAACATTGGTATAATTAGATTGTGCAGAAGAAGATGTTGTCGATGGTTGTGGTGACAATGAGGTGTTGTTTGAGTCAGTTATGGACGAAGAAGTTTTTGGAGGGTCAACTTTTGATCTTAGTAAATCGTACAAGTTGTCCATGCTGTTGCTGTTGTTATTTGTGCTGGTGCTGGTGCTAGTAGTACTGTATTGAGGATAAATGGTGGGGTCTATTGGTGAGCTTGGTTCTTCAAAAAAGTCTAAATGGACAGGATTGTCGTTGTTGTTGTTGTTGTTATCATCATCAGCCAAGTTCAAATGATTAGTACCAGAAGTGCTGTTGTGGGAAGTGCTCGGAAAAGCGCTGGTGAAAACGTATACAAGATCAGGCTGTAATGTGGACATTGTGTGTGATGTGCTTGTGAAGGAAGAAGAGCTTCTAATTATGGATTGATGCTTGTCGTTCAGTGTTTTTGGTGAACACTGAATACTCAATGTAGTTTGGTGGTAAACGTGGAAATTGGTCTGAAAGCTATAGCCGAGCGGGTTGCAACAAGTAGCTGAATGGACTGCAGTTGCTGGTGGTGGTTGCTGATGAGTGTCTTGGTTTCGAGATCGCTGCAGTGACAAACTTGTGGAGCTGCTTTTGGGTGTGTAAGTCGAATTGGACGATATGTAAGTATTTAAGTTGTAACCTTTTTGATTTCAGGCTTCAGCTGGTGAACAGAACTTGGAAATTGATGGTGTAATAATTGTCACACTGTCACAGTGATATTAAGTATGTTACATGTAGTTGCATGTCATGAAAGATAACCCAGTTTTGGTTACGTAATAGTAACGTAGCCGGTAAGTACTAAGGTTGCTGGCAGCTGGACAGTTGAGGCGTGAATGTCTTTTCAACACCATCTGTATTGTGGTGCTACAAAACAGTTGTGATTCAGGTAGTATATATAGCATAGTCTATGAGTGCAGATTAATTGTACCACCAGTCTAGAGTCCTATGTCTATGGACTATAACTTTATACAATAGAATTAGATAAAAAGGCCGGGTACTACGTAAACTGCTGCATTCAGATTCTCCAACGATTAATCAATATTTATAGCGTAAAGTGCGCGTGTTTCCGAGTTTCTAAGATGAACGTGAGTTCGATGCTCGTTGGCGTCATTTTAACTAACTGAAAATCAACACAAAATTACCGAATTAGGAAATACACACTTCTTCCGAATTGGGAAGTCTGGCTGGGAACTTGGAAGTTGGAAATTCACCACTACTTAAAAGTTAAAAGAAAGAAAGAAAAGCTTTGGTTAAGAAATAAACGCCACCAGCGAACTCACAACCACTCAATTCCCAGTGTGCTACTCACTCAAGCTGTGCTGAATTTGCTACACTCTGCTATTGCACCCACCTCACTGCGTTCACAGCTGCTCTAACCGCTTCTTGCTTGCTCCTTTGATTTTGCCTTGCCTCTTCTAGAATAAGAATCCCTTGCTGTCCAATTGTTGCTCCCTCAATCCACACAGTTTTGATATTAATACAATAAAATATCAACATATTTGCCTTCTCAGCCTTTCTTCATAACAACCATCGCGTCCTTCCATCAATATGTCTTTGGCTCAATCTGAATACTATACAAAATCAAGAGCAGCATCTGTCTATCAAACCACAGACAAACCTTTATCCAAAGAGGCATTGTACAGAGCTAAATTGAAATACGGTATTTACCAAGCTCCTTCTCAAAACAACATTGGTGTTCCAAACGGTACTTCTGCCTCTGATACAGCAGCTTTATTAGCAACTTCAACTGATTTATCTATTAAACCATACACAAGAACCGTTGCTAATGAAGCTCAAACTGCCGCATTATTTGCTAAAAAAGATACTGCTCCAAAAGCTTGGAAGAGAGAATCCATTAGTGAAGATGCCGCTTCTTCTGCTTTAGCTGCTGTTTCCAAAAAAACAGTCTCAATTAACAATGATGGTGATCAATACAGTTTCAACAATTATACCATTGCTGCGGCAAAATCAGTCATTTCCAAATCTTCAAGTAATTCTGATACCGATGATACTCAAACTATTGCAACTTCTATAAATTTTGATATTGGCACTCTTACTAAAGTCTCTACTGAAAAGGCTCAAGCTGCCGTTCATGATCGTTTAAATCCTGAAAAAAGTGCTTCAGTTTTTGGTTTAGCAGTCAATTCAAAATTAAGTGATGCTCAATATGAATCTTTTGCTGCTGTTGGTGCTTTAGCTTCTCAGAAAATTAAACCTCCAACAGATGAACATTTAGAAGAATACAATGTTTATAAAAACTCGATGGTTGATAAAAAAGTTTTGGAACAAGCTAGATTGAATGCTGCTGCCACTTTAAAAGATGTTGATAAAAATTTGGAAAAAAACGATTTGTTTTCAAACCCTGAATTTAATGCTGCTGCTGTGGCAATTGCTAAAAGACATGGTGAAAAACGCTCTGTTAACAATGATAAAATCAACTTAGGTGGTGGTTTATACATGACTCAACAAGAATTGGATGAAATTGCTAAAAAATTTGTTGATCCTGTTTTGGAAGATATCAATAAAGAAGCTAAAGCTCAAAGACAAAAAGACGCTGAAATTGCCAAACAAAAGGAAGAACAAAGACAACTATATGAAAAATTGAAAAATGAAGAAAAATCTAAAAAAATTGCTGATAAAAAATTTAAACAAGAATCTAAATTGAAAAGAAAACAAGAATTAGAAGATGAAAAACAAAGACAAAAAGATTCGCTAGCTGCTTTAGAAAAAAATAAAAAAGAAGAATTAGCAAAACATCAAGCTCTATTATCCTCAAAACAAAAAGAACACGCCAAAAAATCTGAAGAACTATCAACCAAAAAGAAATTAGAAACTTCAAGATTGAAAGAAGAAGAAGAAAAAGCTAATGCTATTCGCCAAGCTGAATTAGATAAAATCAAACAAGATCGTGACTTAAAATTAAATCCAATATTGGCTGAGCTAAAAGCTGAAGAAGAGAAACTAGCTTTGTTAAATGAGGAAAAATTAGCTATTGAACAAATCACTAATTCTCAAGCTGAAGATTATGAAATTGCCACTAAACTACTAGCAACTTCAACTTTTGAATTAAATTTTGCCAAAGATAAATTAGAATCTTTAAAATCAGAAGTTGAAAATTCAACTGTTGAATCTGAAAAATTATTGAAAGAATCTGAACTTAAAAAAATGGAGGCTGAAATTGCTATTAAAAAATCAAAAGAATTAGAAGCTGAAGCTAAATTGAAACAAGTTGAATTAGACCGTCAGAAATCTTTATTGGAAAGTCAAAAGTTACAATTAGAATTGGAATTAGAAAAAGCTAAAATTGAAGCTCTAAATGAAGAAAAAAAAATTGCTGAAATTTTACCTCCAACCAATTTAGATAATGATGAAGTTGAATCTGTCTTAGAACCAGAAGTTCTATCTGATGCTGAAGATACTGATGAGTTATACGCTTCAAAACCTGTTACTAAAGAACCAATTTCTCCAAATCCAACTCCGATTCATCAAACTACTGAAACAACTCCTGCTGATGCTGCTGCTGCTGCACTTGAGAAGTCAGCTCAATCTCCATCCCCTTCTTCAACAGCAACTCCAACTGTTAAACGAGCTTCAATGGTTGATTCAGTTATTCCAAAAGATTATGTTCCACCAGTTAGAAAAAATTCAATCAAACGTTCAAATTCAATCAATTCAATTCCAAAAGCTTCAGATCTTTCAAGATCAAACTCAACTAAAAGATCTTTTAATCCATTATCAAGAAAATCTTCAATTAAACAACAACAAAAACCACCATCAAGATCAAATTCTGTTAAAAAATCATCATCTGCTGCTAGTGCTGCTCACCAAAGAAAAATTTCAAATCCAATTGCAATTCAAAAAGATGAAAATGAATTAAAACCAACATTCTCTGGATTTTCTCAAGGTTCAGGTGATGCAGATCATGATGAACTAGGTACAAATACTTCAACTTCAGATTCTCCAATTATTGGTACAAGTAATACAGAAAAATCAAATGGGATTTTTAAAGAACAATTTTAAAATGATTTGTTTTTGATTCATATATTGTTTTTAGTTTGTTGTTATTGTACTTTTTTTCATTTTCTATTTCTTTGTTTATTGAACTGTTTATTGTTGACCAAATATGTGTATTAGTATTTTTCAAATTCAAATAATTATATGTTATTTATAATTTATTTGTTCACGTAAATGACGTATTTCTACAGGAATTGAATCAACTTGAATAAAGAAAACAATCGGTATTTTATCTAACATACATATTTATAAACATGTAAACAATTTTTTTTTTTTTTAATTTTTAAAAAAACAAGTATTTTTTGGCTTTTTTGCCATTTTTGACTTTGGCATTTTTGGCTATATCAGCATCAACCTCAGCACCACGGCCAATCAATCTTAGGAAAGTTCTTTCGAAAATATCTAATGGAGATTTTTCTTCAGTTTCAATAGCATTTTGATCTTCACCTAAATAATAATTTCTTTGGGTGAATGAGGCAACAAATGGAATAACAGTCAAACCTAATGCTGCAGCAAATAAGTAGTAAACAGTATGGAAATATGCTGCAACTGCACCTTGTCTAACAGGAGAATTCCAATCTAAATCATGAAGTTCTTGAATACTTCCGTATAAAGTAGCAACTTCTTCATCAGAAACAGTACTTGGAATGTATTTTCTTAAAGCATTGTACATTTTACCACTCCAAACAGCACCTCCAATAGCTGATCCAATAGCTTGACCAATTGATGAAACCAAATTTAATAAAGAGATTGCTAAACCTGTATCTTGATGAGGCACTGAAGCTTGACATGCAACACTTGAACCAACAACAGAACATGCACCACCAATACCAATCAATAATTGTGTCCAAACTAATGCAGCATCAGTTGCTTTATCATATCTGCAACCTAAAGTGATACCCATTGAAGTAACTTGTAATGATAAACCAAAACATTGTAAGAATTTAGATCTATGAGTAAATCTCATTATAACACCGACAATCAAACCAAAGAAACATAAACCTAAACCTAAAGAGTTACTGAAATAATTCCAGTTTTTAACAGACCAGTCCTTGATAACATAGACATAGGAGGAAAAGTATAACAATCTAAGCATACCACCACATTGATAGAAGAAATCAATGATACAAGCAGTGATAAATGTTCTGTTAATCAATAATCTTCTAGGCATTGAAGAAAATGGAGCAAACCAAAATTCATATATAGCATGAGCAATTAATAATAAACCACCAACAACAAACATAGCAATGATACTTGGATTTTTCCAGGTGTTCTTAGCTCCAGCATATAAAGAGAATGGTAATAATAATAAAGACCAACCGAAACCCATTAAGATTAAACCAAATACATCAACTTCCAAAATGACTTGCCATAGGTAAGAAGCTAATTGTTTAGAGTCTCTCTCGACATCTTTATTTGCTTCAACAACTTCTGGGTGATCAATTTTCATTTTTTCTATACCAACTTTTTCCAAGTAGTACATTGATGCAATGATTGGAGAAGCACAAACTGGAATGATAATACAGAACATACCGTAACCCCATCTCCAGTTAGTTTCAATAATATCAGCAGCAACATAAGCACCATACCAATAGTTAATGAAGTATGGAAAAGAAGTAATACCAAGAATTAAACCTCTATATTTCAATGGAGTGATATCAGCAGAGATCAAAGAAATCAACAAATTCA
This sequence comes from Starmera amethionina, assembly GCA_030573755.1. Classification (NCBI taxonomy): domain Eukaryota; kingdom Fungi; phylum Ascomycota; class Saccharomycetes; order Phaffomycetales; family Phaffomycetaceae; genus Starmera; species Starmera amethionina. Next base: position 98,504 of record JAJMDW010000005.1, read on the forward strand.
AACCAGATGAGCCAACTGATGTTAAAACTTGTCCACAAATATAAGCAGAAATTGTATTTGAAGATGCAGTAACAATATAACCAAGAACATACCAAAAAATGATGAAAAGTAGACAACCAGATCTTGACCAAACATCTGCAATTTTAGAAATAATTGGTTGGGAAATAGAACCAATAATACCAGTAGCAATAGAAGTTGTTGAAATCATAGCATGATGACCAAATGATGAAGTGGCAATGGTGGTATAATTATAAGTGGTAACAGAATCTAAAGATAAAGCCCATGCAAGAATGAATAATGAAGCACAAAAGGTAATACGTAAAATTTTACCTTTTTTTGTACTATCCATTGCATATTTGACATAATCCATTTTTCTAACACCTCTTGAATGATAAATATGAGTTTCAGAACCTGCATTTTCAGAATTACTTTCACTGTCATCTTTCAATGAAACTGCTTTTTCTGAATCAACCAATTCATTTTTTGGTTCTTCAATTATTTCAGTACTTGTTCTTAAAGTATTATATAAATTTTTTTCCCCAAGGTCTGCCATTGTAAATTATAAGAATAAAGGGCTTGAAATGTTTATAGCATTGATCAATATTCGAGATGCAAAAGATTGATTAGCAGATATATGGAGAAGTTCACTGTAATTTATACTTGAAAAATATCTCACAAAAAAATAAATAAAAAAAAAACTGGGTTGATTTGAACACTATTTGAAGTAAATTCCAGACAAAGAAGTAGCGTCGATTTGTGTTTTAATTACTGCTCACTGGCCAATAATATGATCATGGCTTTTATTCTTGAAGCTAATTTGGAAAAAATTTTATAAACCATAATATTAATCTTCTTTTAATCATGAATCATGATACATAAAACAACATTTCACCCATTTTAAAATGCTTGATTTACTTGCACGGACCAAAAGCTACAGCCTACAACCTTTGTTTTAAGCGGGTGCGGGCGTTTGTAGTGCATGTAATTACTGTTAGTTTGTTGACAAGTTACTTATAAGTTACACTAACACAACTTACAACTTACAAATGTACTTTTGTCTTGACTTTTATTAGTTTAATTTGTGGAAAGTGGTTTTTAAAGCTGTTAAAATGCTGCTTTGAGCTGATGAGAGAGAAATACAGTTCTATAAGGGGTTGTTTGTTGACCTGAGAACCCATTTCGTGCTTTATCATGGATTCAAACTTGATGGACGACATTATATATAAATATATTTCGAGAAACGAAATTCTTGAACGTCGGTTTTTTATTCTGCGAGTAGCTGCAATAAAATAGCTTGCTCAAAGGTGACAATAGACATCTAATCAGATTGATCTAAATTTTACTAATTTTATTGCACAACTTTAATTAACTTTGATGAAGTTTGAAATTTGAATGCCATTATCATTCATGACAGAAATATAGCATTTACTATAGTTTCATTATAGCGCGGTTGTTCACTAAATAGTGGACACTACTAACTAGATAGCTAAAAGCCTAAAGAGTGATGGTATAAAAAAGGTTAGCTAGATAGTAGATACTAGAGCCTACTTAGAACTTAGTACTGTTAGCTGGCTGCTGTAGCAATGATGCATAATGATGGTATCTTTTCCGGTGACGGTGAATGAGCAATGAGCATTAAACGTTTGCGAGAACCTCAGGAGTCAGAAATTAGAATCCAGATTCCAGAACTTAGAAGTAGAGTCGTAGGACTGGTAGAGTCCTGACTCGTAGACTGTTTTACTCTTGAGTCTTAACATAGGGGATTCAAACTACAATTATCATACTTGTAGTAGCACACTCAATTGCTATCCATTCAAGCATTAATAAAGACCACCAGTAAGCCGCCCACTAGTGCCCACTGCCCACTGCCCAGTATTTGCTATTGAGAAACAATCTAGAATCTTGTTGAAGTTATGCCTGGTATGAACTTTAATAAGCTAAGATACTATAGTCGTGACTCGTGAGTCGTAAACTGATAGTAAATGACCGAAGATCAACTTACGTTGAAAGGTAGAATCAAGTATTTAGTAGATGTAATCGATGTATATATTGTAAAACTTTTTTTATAATTATAGATCGAAAAGTAGAGCCTTTGAATAGTTCAACGTCTTTACCAGTTAATCAAAGTTAATAATAATAGAAACTTGATCTGGTACCTTGATATTTTAAACAATATACCATTAAACTGCTTTACTGTTTCGATAATATAGAAGTTCTCAGAAATATAATAATAAATAATATCAGAATATAGAGAATATAATATATTCTGGAGATTTCTAGAAAATATTGATATCAGATTCCTGATATAATAAGTCTTATAAGATAATTGTGCTGAAGGCATAAATATTAAATGGTACATACTACACCGTACAATCTTCAATCAACTTAATTCTAAGTGTAGAGTTAATAATTTTCAATCTCAAATTTCAATTTTCTTAATTGCCAATGACGTACAGTGTACACCCATGTAGCTTAATGTTAAGCATGTTTCAAAGCTTTCATTGGTTGTCGAACAAAATATGACTATGTAGTGCAGTGTACTTACTTATATTACTACTCAGCTACTGTGACCTGCAGGTAGGCTGGCCGCTGTAGTACTGTTACAGTACTGTACTACTGGTAACTGTACTATCTAGTAGCTAGTATCTACTATCTTTGCTGAGCGGCCTAACGTCTAATAATTATAACCTCTAACTTCTGAGTAGTTAGTAGTAATTAGTTCTCAAGATGTGTTCATTAATTGCTGCAGCAGTTTTTTGCAATAATTTGATCCCTAATTAATTAAAGTTAAGCTGATCTACGATATTAATCATGAGTACTTCGAAGACTAAAAGCCTCTTAGTAATAGTGCTTGAATGGAGATCGTCAGCTGCTAGTTAATATAACAAAAAAAAAGGTGAAATATTGTTATGGTCTCGTGCTTAATAACCATAATTTGAAGTAAAGAATTTCTAAAATATACTGATTAGTTGATTGCTCCATTAAGTGAATTGCTCATGAGTTGCTACAATTCCAATAACTATTTAAAGTGTATAACTATTTCCTTCTAACTGGTTTCCTTTGAGAAACTTATAGGGTTTGAATAGTATAATTAATTGTTTATTGAGCTATAGTTACTAGTTCTGGAACGTTACCCAACATTCCCATTAATATTCCTACCCAAGCATTAAGTTAAGCTTAAATTATACTCTACAGCTACTATTCTAATTAACGGACGTACAAGTTTAACCTTAACAATTTTTATTAAAATATTATATTTTTTCAAAATATATTTAATAATTATTTTATATAATTTAAATATATAGTACTATGGGCTATGCTACATAGTGCCCACTACAGCTGTACATTGTAATTAGCTGTTGCAAATTACATACTAGCTGTTATATATTTATAATAACGTCGTCTGAAAGAAATTTCATTGATTAATTTTAATTAGTCAAATATAGTATATTAATATCATTAGCTGGAGACGTAAATAATATATATCAATGGCTATCTAGTATCAAGTAATTAGAATATTATTAATATATAACAATGCTTTAGTAACAGTAAATTTTTGATATATAAAAAACTAGATTAATACAATAATATATAGTCGAATCAAATCCCTATTGAATTTTAATAATATTGATTTAAATCAACTGCACAGTGCATAGTAGTAGCTTACAAATTGACTAAATGCGCAGGCGCTAAAAATAATAATTTATAATATTGTGTCAAATTGTCAAAAGTAAACATTTATAAGATCATTAGAGTTTAAGATCAACAAACTGTATCAAGTAAGTTTCCGAACCGGGAACTTTTTTAAACTTACATATTAATTTTAATTGAGTCTCTTGTAAATAATGAATCATATTGTGTAGATTTTTCTCTGATTATTGCAGGCTCATGTACGTACTTTGATTATAATCGAGTAGTGTCGATAGTATAATATTAATTCTTTGATATTTGCACTTTAATGAGTGTCTCACGTCATATCATGATGTCTCAAATTAACTGGTGTATATTAGCAGTTTATTATAAGTGAACATATTAATTTAATTTAAATCCATGCCAATTAACTACTCTTCTAAGTCTCGTTGATGTAATTATTAGTTATAATTTGATCTGTTATATTATATTTAATAATATTAGTTATAAATCAAGTTTCAATATTTGAATATAATTAAAATATTATTGACGTTTTCCAAGCCTGATCAACTTGTATTAAAAGTGTTCAGATTCTAAGATCTATCAAAGCGGTATAAGAATTGCAATTTCTAGTTATCATCTATACACATGCCTAATCCGCATAAGTTCAAGGAATCCTATAGCCTAACTCGCTCATTGGATGAAGTGAATGGTTTAGAAGTCTTTAGAATTGTTAATCCCTCAAAGAACTCGTTAACTCAAGGTCTAGAACCTCTAATCCATGTTTTCACAGAATTCCATTGAGTAGAGAACCATCAGGTGGTAATTATCCTGGGAACAAGTATATAAACCCTAGCGATTCCCCAACTTCAGTGTCTAGTTTGTATAACTTTAATCAACATTATTCAAGCTGTTTAAGAAAGAATTAGTCTATTTCCAAGTTATTATTCAGTTCCTTATGTCTCAACAATCATACTTGCTTGAGAGCGTTACTTTCCATTCTCGTAAATTATATATATACTACTTTAGTTTTGAATATATAACTGGAATAATTCAATAAGAATATCGACTTCACATGAATTTCATGAATCTAAATATTGTAAATATATTGGCATTTTTGGTGTCATGAACTTAATTATTACGACGTCTACGTTAATTTCAGATTAATGGTGCAGTTATATATCTAGGATCAATCTTTAACATAATAGAGAGATTTAATGAGAAATCTCTTTATATAATTATATAAATCAATTATAATTATAAGAAGGAACTTGAAATGAAAACCATATCTGCAATATAATGTGACCATGACTGGTCATTAATTAATGTCAATTTATTCTGTAATATTTGTGATACTATAAAATAATGCAATGACGCCGGATCGCTTTCAATTATTCAAATAAGGACCGACGTGAATTATAATTGTACTATCATTTTGTCGAATATATACTTGACTAGAGAAATAGCCTATATTTATATTCAAATAATATTATATATTAATATTATTCTATTAAACTTCAAATTAATATTTCTGGATGCAATATTTATAAGACTAGACGTTTATTAATTATAATATTTTTATACGTACGACGTCGATCGATATTTATATATTATAATGTAATTATTAAATATTAATATTATATATTGTACGTTTAATTATTACAAAACTCATATGATGCAAATTGAGACGTAGCTTAATATCATATTATATATTTAATGAACAACGCTAATTAATCATTGATATTAATTATAACGGCGGCTTATTTATACTGGCCCACAGCTTATACCATGCTTAATAAATAAATTTGATCAATCATATTATTGATTTTCGACAGTCATATTAATAATGTTTTGTATAACATATTAAGCTAAATATGATCATAATGATTAACATTAATATTTATATTAATGAATTAAAATGTCTTGACGTCAAATATCCGGCATCAATGAACCTAATAGCATAGTACTCAATACACATGCTTTCGTGATATCGTTTATACTCAACGTCGACCCCATAACCTGCGAATCGTGACTCGTGACTTTTGAATTGTATCCAACAATTAATTCACTGTCATTGTGCTCCGTCGCTGTTAGCACTGGTGAGTTGTGAGTCGTGACTGAACCCATACCATGTAAAGTTTAAACCTTTTCCATACAGCTTTATATACTAAGTAAACTTGAAAATCGAGTTCCTGGTCTGGGGCAGCCCAAAGGGGCAACAAATACCTCCTCCTCCTCCAGTCCCCGAATCCCCAAGCTCAGCACGTAACGGGTCTGAAAGAGGATCTCAACATGACTCAAATTTCAACCGGGTGTAGGCTTGAGGGGAAGGGTCTTTTTTCTCCATATAACCACTTAGGCGGACTACAAGATGCAAAGTTCAAGCGCAGTAAGACTTGAATACCATGGATCAGAGGTTAAAATCTCAACAGAGAGGGACGACTCATGAGCGATGGATGAGTGAGACAAAACTTAAAAGGTATAAAATCCAGAACGAATTCCAATATGCCACTTATCTTTTTAGCAATACTATAGTTTCAACTTTCAATTCATAGTCAAGACCACTTGTTAATCTAAATCACTATCATGAACACTAATAAACCTAAGAGAACAAGAACTGGTTGTTTATGTTGCAGAAAAAGACACAAAAAATGTGATGAACAGAAACCAAATTGTAAAGCTTGTGAAGCTAAAGGGTTGGAATGTTATTGGCCTCAAAGAGGATCTGTGTTTGTGAATTACCAAACAGTTTCACCAATTGGTTCTCCAGAAGCTGCTGCAATAATCACTAAAATTAACCCTTCAAAAGTTACACACACAATATCACCACCCATTCTCAATAACCCTACTACTTCATTCAAAACCCAAAGATCTTCAAGCACTTCCTCGATAGATTCTTCAAGATTTATATCTACAGCTATTGGTCCAATCTTTCAAATGGAAATGGTTCATTTCGATGGGAGAAGTAATTCAGAAACTTCTAGTATTAGTTCAAATGATTACAACGATGATAAAATTGATGAGAAGCTTGTTGGTTTCACTGAACATCATGTTAAAAGAGAGCTGAATCCTTCTGTTATACCCAGAACAGCTTCAAATCATAAATTGAATAAAAATTTCACGGCTACTACTTCAGATATGAATTATAATAATCACAGAGTCTCTGTGCATTCATTATTAAATTAATTATGGAATTGTGTATAAGAGCAGCCCTTTATGAATTATGTTTTACGTTCTAATTCTCGTCACATACCTATTATAGTTGTAAGTTGTAACTCCTTATAATAGGAACTTTCATGATACAAGTTTATATGGATTCATGGAACAATCTCTTAAAACGGTAGCTGTGACATCGACAGACATACAGTGTAAAACTTCCGAAAGCGGATTAACTTGATGTTTTTATTTTTTTGAGACGTTAAGAACTTATTGAACTTAAGTCTTATGTACATATAACTGCAACTTACAAGGTACCGGACTGCTATATAGCTGTAGCCTGTTAATATAATAAGCAGCGAGCACGGAGCGATGATTTAAAAAGGTGTTGTCATTGAAAATTACAATTTGAATCAATGGCTTCAAATCTATTGCGGGCAGCTGCCAGCGGTTCCATTGAACATTTCAATGTATCAAAATTGCCGCTTTTTAAACAAGATCCTTAGGACCATGCCACCACCATGGTCCATGGACCATCATGAATCATCCGTGAACAGTGATTTGTGAACCATCACCTGCTGCCAGCTTAGTACCAGGTTATGTAACTTACAGAGGCGTGTAGTCTTTCCCGAAAGAAAATAGAATCCTAGGCCACTCAGTCCCAATTGAGTCAGTCCTATTTGAGTCAGGCAAGCCGCAAGTCTCTTTGGCAGGTCATTTTCCTTTCTGCCAGTGGTCTACCTGGAGTCTACCTAGTACATAACTAGTTAAACAGAAAATGAATTGAATCAAGTTATTAATTCTAAGAATTTGAAATTGATTGCTAACTACCAATTGCTATCAGCTTTACTCACACTGCACAGCCTGTCAAATCAATTGCTTCAACTACTTCGACTGCATCAATTTTTGAAATTCCTAAAATCACAGTAGGAGCAGCAAGCTTGAATCAGACTATATTATAAACAAAATTAAGAAAAAAATATAAAAAAGTTTAATAATTATATATTGGAGAATTGTGAATATTGATTCTTTTAATTCCCAAATTACCAATACTAAATTTGAGATTTACTAATCATGACAACTGAAGAATCACTGTCAGGTGTACCAAAAACCAACAGCATTACAAAACCTGAAACTTCTGATAGGGATTTGAGCACAATCACTGCCCTCATAAATAACACTCATGCATCATCACAAGAAAATGAAGTAACCAAGATAACCAAAATTTGCAATAAAGCTGCTAATCTATTCATAAATAGACAATTCAGCGAGTCTTACGCTATAGCATCACAGATAGTTGACCTAATTTTTGAATATTACAACAATAATTTAATCGATCAATCACTATTCATAAATTTTTGGTCATTATATTTGAATTTATTAGATATTTTCATCAATAAACCAAACGAAGTTGTTTTATCAACAATATCACACTCTGAAACTACACATTTGAAAGAATTATTTGAATCAGATTATTTTTTTAATAAAATCAACCAACTCAATGTTATTTTAAATCCAAAAATTATCATATTATTGTTATCCGTTTATTTAAACAATGACAATTCCGATTTCAATAGATTAAAAGGAATAGTAGATGTTTATATATCTACTTTTCAAGGATATTTAGCAAATAATATCAAATTTGATGAAAGTTCATTACAAGATTTATTCAAAGTTTATTATTTCCAAATCTTACCAAAAACTAGCCATACATTTGCTGAGGTCAGTTACATGGTATGGAATAATGTTCATTTAATAAACCCAGAAGAATATATTGAACAATTGAAGCAGATTGAAAAAAATCAGTTGTTAAAGGAAGAAAAATCAAAGCAGGAACTTATGAAAAAGAAAGAACTTCAAAGAAAATTGATTGAGAAGGAAAGAATGGCAATGATTGAGAGAGATCAAAAAAGGATCCAGGAACTTAATGAGAATATTAAAAAAAGTCACAACAGTAACACTGTTAAAAAAGTTGGTTCTTCCACTAATTTACAAAAACGTGGTGAACCTGAAGTTGAGATGACACCTATCCAGATCATCAAGACAGCAATCATAGAGAAAATCAAGACAAGTAATAATGGACTATTGATAGTATTGTCACTGTTGTCATTTTTGCTTTACCTTAACAAGAACTCTAAATTTCTGCAAATTTTCAAATTAAAAGCTGCTAGCAAAATCATTTGGACAAAATTTTTACAAACTTTGGAAATGGTGTTCAAAGTGTCGTATATCTGACCTACAATTCCTCTTAAATATGAAACTTGAGTTAATTTTGAATGTAAATTTGCAAATATACTTATACATATGTAGTTAATTTTTTGTGTTACCCTGGTTTTTATTACGTAATTTTCAATTTCCAAAATTTCTTCTTCCAATTTTTAAAAAGTGAGAAAAGTTCATCGAAAGAAACAACAACAAGTTTCAACCCTTTAAATTTTCATCTACAATTATAGTTTAGACAGGATTTGAACTGAAAGCGTTGTATAACACACAGATTTGTTGTCCATTTGCATACCCATAACGGCCAATTATTCCTGTCATCACGTTCCATCCCTCAAAATTCTATCAAAAGTTTCACATAGTTGTTAATCAAACAATATCATATCACAACAATTTATACACAGTTCCAATCAAATCATAGACTACTATTCACATCATAAACAAAAAAAAGCAAAAAAAACTGCAAAATGTCTCAAGACCTCACAAACGACGATTTATACCCACTCGCCTTGCTGATGGATGAATTGAAACATGACAATGTTGCAAATAGAGTCGCGGCAATGCAAAAATTAGATACAATAGCTTTGGCTCTAGGTCCCGAAAGAACTAGAGACGAATTGATCCCTTTTTTGAAAGATGTTGTTCAAGATGATGAAGAAGAAGTGTTTGCCGTCTTAGCAGAAGAATTGGGTTCCTTTGTTCCTTTGGTTGGTGGCATTGAATACGGTCATGTTCTTTTACCTGTTTTACAAGAGTTGGCTAATACTGAAGAACCAATCGTCAGAGACAAGGCCGTCAATTCATTAAATGAAATTGCATCTCAATTTACAAATGAACAAATTTCTTTATATTTTTTACCATTGATTGAAAATTTAGCAAAAGCTGAATGGTTTTCAAGCAAATCTTCTTCAACTGGCTTATTTAAAAGTGTTCTATTAAAAGTTGATGATAAACAAAGAAACTCATTATTGGAGCTTTATTTAAAATTAATTCAAGATGAATCTCCTTTAGTTCAAAGAGCTGCTGGTAAAAATTTACCTGCGATTATAGATTCATTCAAACAAGATTTAGATTTGACAAATCAACAAGATTGGGACATCATTTCCTTGATGTTTCAAAGTTTGTCAAATGATAAGCAAGATTCTGTTAAATTCTTATCCATTGATGTTTTGATTTCAATCTTACAATTTTTCAAATTAAAGAATGATAAATCACATCAAGACGATTTATTAAATAACGCATTAAGATTAATTGCTGATGAAAGTTGGAGAGTTCGTTACATGTGCGCCGATAGATATGAAGCAATTGCCATTAACTTTAAAGATGATGAAGAAAAAATCTTACTATTAGTTGATCCTTTCATAAGTTTATTGAAAGATAATGAAAGTGAAGTTAGAAAAGCAATTTCAAAACAATTACCAGGTTTTTGTAAATTAATTAATGAATCAATTTTATTAGAGAAAATCTTACCACAAGTTGAAGATTTAAGTGATGATCCCTCAGAAATTGTTAGAAGCGCTTTAGCAAGTGAGATCACTGGATTAACTCCTTTATTATCGAAAGAAAACGTTATTGAATGTTTATTACCAATGTTCTTAACAATGTTAAAAGATGATAACCCAGAAGTTAAATTAAACATCATTTCAAAATTAAAGGTTGTTAATGAAGTTATTGGAATTGATTTATTGAGTAGTTCTTTATTACCAGCTATTTCAGAATTAGCAAAAGATAAACAATGGAGAGTTAGACTTGCAATAATTGAATATATCCCATTATTAGCAGAACAACTAGGTATGGAATTCTTTGATAATCAATTGGGTGATTTAGTTTTATCTTGGTTATGGGATAGTGTTTATTCAATTAGAGAAGCTGCCGTCATAAATCTGGAAAAATTAGCTTCAATCTTTGGATCTAAATGGGCTAATGAAGAAATTATTTCAAGAATATTGAAAACTGATTCTACTTTATTAAATAATTTTGTTTATCGTTTAACTTCATTATTCACATTAACAAAATTGATACCTGTTGTTGATGATTCAATCATCATTGAAGAAATATTACCATTCATCGACTCAATGGCCACGGATCAAGTTCCAAACATTAGATTTAATGTTGCAAAATCTTATTTAGTTGCTTCCAAAAAATTATTAGAACATAAATCTGATAATTTAAAATATGTCCAGCAAAAGATCTTACCAACTCTGCAAACGTTACAAACTGATAAAGACAATGATGTGAAATTTTTTGCTAATCAATCTATTGAAGGTGTCAATGCATTACTAGCCCAAAATTAAGATTCAATTGGGGTAAAATTTAGATGATTATATGTTTATCAAAACAATTTTATCAAAACAATTTTATTTTATGGTAGATTTTTTTTATATATTCAATCTTTTTTGTTTGATTTTGCATGGTTTTTTTAGTGGACATGCCTTCTTATTATTGTTACAATTACCATTTATGATGGTTTATACATGTTTGTTTTAATTGGTGATCATGTTTTTCTACTCTACTTGTTTTTTCATTTCTGTTATTCGTCTCATTTACATCTGGATTCTGTATACTACTATTTCTACACTACTCAACATTCCATTATAAATAACTGTAGACTGCTCTGGCCTTCTTAATACTCGTTAATAAATTGATTGTGGATTTAAGCCAGTCGGGTAATGCTTATTCATTTTCCACGCTGAACGTCTCATATTCATGAAGACAGCGAAATCAAAGTAATGTCATCACAAGATTGAAAGATTAACTTAGTGGCAACGTACACAACTAGCTAGCAAACATGTCTGACACATCCAAGGAGAGACTTAAGGGAAGATTCCGCAAGAACTTCAAATACAAAGCCATCATTGAGAGAGTTATCAGTGGTGATCGTGTGGTTGCACATTTATATTTTGACGATGGCTCTGATCTGGAGAACAATGTCTGTTTGATCGCTGGTGTTAGAGCCCCAAGATCTTCTGATTTGAAGACAGAGGCTACTGGTGAACCATTTGGTGATGATGCTAAGAAATACGTTGAAACCAGATTGCTTAATCAGAAAGTTTTTGTTTCATTCATTGGTGTTAACTCAAATGATATTTTAATTGCCAAAATCTATCATCCAGCAGGTAATATTAGTGAGAAAATCATCTTGGACGGTTTAGCAGAAGTTGCTGATTGGCAGTCAAGTTTCATTGGTGCTGAAGGTATGCTTCTTTTAAGAAATGCTGAGAAAAAAGCTAAATCAACTGGTAAAGGTTTATGGAAAGCTTCTTATAAACCAATAACTGTTGCCAAATCAAGTTCCACTTTTAAAGTTGGATCTATCATTGATGGTTCAATTGCGAGAATTGTTTCTCCAGATACTTTTTATGTTGAATTATTGGATGGTTCAGTTAAACTAGTTCATTTAACTTCTATTAGAGCTCCTCGTGCAACTGATCCAACTGCTCCATTTTTACCTCAAGCGAAAGAATTTGTCCGTAAATACGTTGGTAAAAAGGTCAAGATTTTAACTGACGCCTTTAGAAATGATAATCCTTTGGTTACCATAACTTTGCCAAACAATAAGAACTTAGCTGAAGTGATTGTTTTGAATGGTTATGCTACTGTTATTAGACATCGTCGTGATGATGATGATAAATCACTGTACTGGGACAGTTTAATTGAAGCCGAAACTATCTCGATCAAAGAAAAGAAAGGTATTCATTCCTCTAAAATCCCACCACCAGAAAAATTTATTGAAGCTTCAGAAGATTCTGCAAGAGCTAAAATTCATTTAAGAACTTTACAAAACAAATTAAAAATTCAAGGTTATGTTGATTTTGTTATTTCTCCAAATCGTTTAAGAATGGTTTTACCAAAAGAAGGAATAAAATTAGTTTTAGTTCTTGGTGGTTTATTATCTGTTCCAAAAGAATCACCAATCGCCACAACTATCATTGATTTCGTTAACAAAAAACTACTACAAAGAGATGTCAGTATTGAAGTCTATGATGTTGATAAAGTTGGTGGTTTCATTGGTAACTTATATTTTGGTAGTAACCATCCATTCCAAATTGAGTTGTTAAAACATGGTTATGCTCAAATACATGATGGTTCAGTTGGTAAAACCAAATTTGAAAACTTATTTTATGATGCAGAAGAAGAAGCTCAAGAAAGAAAATTAGGATTGTGGGTTAACTGGGATCCCGAAGAAGAAGAAAGAAAGTTTCAAGAACAAGAAGAGAAAAGAAAATTGAAGTATGAACAAAAATTACTTAAGAATAAAAAACCAAATGCTTTTGATGACACCGATGATGATGAAGAAGAAGATTTATCTCATTTACCAGAAGCTGTTAGAAGACTTGTTATTAGACGTTAAATAAATAAAAAAAAGCTGTATGTTTAGATAATTTATAGCATAGTAATCAAAAACTTAGTTTTCCAAAAAGTTTATAAGTACAATAAAGTAATTTAGATCTATTTGAATTGGACTTTTAACTATATACAGGACCAATGTTATTATCTAATAACAGTAGTTTCATAACATAAACAAATAAATAAATTTATAACTCAGAAATTTTCAAGTCATTTCTAGTTCTTCTTTTTGTTCTTCTTATTTTTACTTTTCTTGATGTTCTTTAAGCTTGCTTTACCGTCAATAAAATTCATAATTTCATCAACACTCAAATTTGCAAGTTCTGGATTTGGTACCGCACTTGCATCATTGGATTTCTTGGAAGAATTAATTTGAGCTTCTTGCTGTCTCAAAGCTTTAGCATTTTGTTCTTGAATAGCTTTAAATCTAGTCAATCTTTCAACTAAAGAACGGGCTTGTTTAGTCAAATAATATTTATAGCTAACAGTGGCATTCAATGCTTTATGAGATGCAGCGGCAAGTTTCAAAGATTCATTGATTTTACCTTCTTGTAATAATAAATGTGCCAAACGGAATTGCAAGAATCCAGATGAATATGAAACCTCGCCATTTATTTCATTACTTAAATCAATCAAGTAATTCATAAATTTAATAGCTTCTTTAGTTAAACCGACTTTTTGTAAAACCAAAACACCATTAACTAAAGTATTTGGTAAAGCAACCTGTTTGTTATGGTAAATTGATTTACAAAGTTGTAAAATTCTACCATAAAGTTTAATGGAATTTTCATAGTTACCAACTTCTTGTTCTAAGTAGGCCAAGTTTAATAATGAAATAAAAGTATCATGAGCATCCAAACCAAAAACTCTTTCATTGATAATACAAGCTCTGCGCGCAAAGAAAGTAGCTTCACGGGATAAACCTGTTTCTTCATAAACTTGGGAAAGTGAGGAATATAATCTTGCAACTTCTGGATGAATCAAACCATAAACTTGCTCATAAATTGAGATACATTCATTAATCAACATCAAACCTTGTTCTTTATTTTCTTCAGATGCTAATGATTGTCTTCCTGCAGTTAAAACTTGATCACCAGCAATTGAACGTGGAATAGAGTTTTTAACAATTGGTGCAATTGAAACGTCTTCAATGTTGAAAATATGTTTGTTGATTTTGAAAGAATCAGATTTCTTGGAATGTTTTGGTAAAGAAGCAACGAATTCCTCATATTTAGCTTTATCAAAGAAATATTCGCGATCATTCCATTGAATACCAAATTTAATAGCGATTTCTCTTTGCATAATTGAAGCATCAATATAAGTGACTGCCCAGTCAGTTGGTAATTGGTATCTGTAACGAACGAAAACTTCTTTAGCAATTAATTCCTGAACAGATTCAAAAGTAAAACATTTGAAAGAAAGTTGATCTTTAGAATAAAACTCTTCGTTTGGAATAATAGCTTCTGGTTTGGTATCAAAACTTCTACCTAATAAAGCATTATGAAAATGAACAATTAAAGCTGAAACTAATTCAATTGGTAATGATCTAGCATAAGATCTTAAAATATTTTTGGAAGCTCTTGCAATCAATTCTCTAATGACAATAGTCAATAAAGCTTTAGATTGAATAGATGGAACAATTGGTTCGATATCATCTTCAATCTTTTCAGTTTCGGCTTCTTCTTCAGTTGGAACTGATGACTCTTTAAAATCAACTTCTTCACCATTTTTAGAGGCTTCCACTTTTTTGCTGAACTCTTCTTCTCTTAATTTTTGTCTTTCTTCAACTCTGGTTTCATAAGCTTTATTGATTTTGGTATTTTCAGCAAGGATAGCAGCTTCGGTTTCCAATTCTTGTGCAATTCTTGATTCAAGTTCCTTAGCAATAGCACCTAAGTATCTAACATTAATACCATATTTGTGTAAATTGAAAGTTAGTTGAGTACCATCAAGTGGAACCAAATTAGACATGGAATTGTATTGACTTATAAATCTTGGAATCAAGTCAGAAGTAATAAATTTCGAAAGGGAACGAACATTAGCATCTTCTTTATCTTTTGTTTCAAAAGCATCAACGGCAAATAACAACTTAGAATCATCAATGACGATTTCTTTTGGTGGTTGACCTTCTTCTAAAGGTTTTGAAGCATCAACTCCTTGTTTAGCAGATTCTTCTTCGATTAATTCACCAGTTTTAGCAGCCCACCATTCTTGAACAGCTTCATTTCTGATAACAGTTTGACTATGGGGATAGGAACCTTCTTTAGATGGGTTATAATGTTTTTCAATAAATTCAATATCTAATGGGGTGATGTTGTATAAATCTAACAAATATTTACGTTTATCAATACCAATCATACCTTTGACTTGTTTGTTTGTGACTAATTCGACACCATCTTCAGTTTTACTTTGTAAATGAAAAGCTTGTTTAATTGGTTTCAAAGCATCAACAAATTCTGCACTAGATTTGATAGAATCAGTGATTTCATCATAACCATAATCAATTTGAGTGATTGGTTCACCATCCATTTGTTCTAATTCACCAGTCTCTTCGTTTTTAACTTCTGTCGATTTAATAGCAGTGAATAAACCAGGGACTGGAGTTTGACAAATAACTCTTCTACCTGCATAATCAACAATGGTTGTTAATAAGGTAGAAATACCTTTAGCATCAATGTTGTTTAAGACTTTTAAAATTTGTAAATCTTGATTTGAGGCGGCTCTTGAAGCTTCATTTCCACCTTTTGTGGCAAAGGAACCAGTTGCATCAACACCAAAAGAGTAGAAAATGTTGTTGTGTAAGAAAATTTGATTATCAAAAGGTTCATTTGGATCCATTGGTGTAATATCACCATTTAAGACAGCTAAAGCTCCTTTTGTGGCGTTGATGGTAAATTCATAAGCAGATTTTGCTAATAGACGTTCTCTAACAATACGTTCAGGTAATGAAGAATATGGTAAATCTTTAGTTGATTGAAATTCTTCGTTATAATCTTTTGAGATTGGTACATCAAATTGGGTTTTACCAAAATCAGCAGATGGGTTTGAAAACTTTGTGATCCATGGATTTGCAGTGAAACAAGTTAAAGGGTCTAAAAAGGAAGTTGGATCAATTTTTTCTAAGACTGCATTGTTTGTTTTAATTTGGGCAGCAAATTTTTTTGAAATTGAAGCAATCAAATTGTATAATTCAAAATAAATTTTTGAGTCACGAGCAGATGGATCAAAAGTGGCATTTGAAGATCTGTTGATGAAGAAACCATGAGCAGAACCGGTGATTTGAACAGTTTCATCTTCCAAAGTTTGTAAAGTTAAATAAACCAAATGACCTTTTGATCTCCAGTTTAGTGGGACTGGATTCCAAGCATTTTCAAACAAACTTTTCACAGCAGGTTTGATGAGAGGAACTGGACTGAAGTAAGATTTTGGTAAAGATTTGTATAAACCTTCAGTAGATTCAGAAATTTGCTTTTTGGTTTCTTCAGTGAGTTGTGGTAATTCTGGGGTTGCTGACTGTTCTTCGTCACCTTCTTTGGCTTCACTATTTTCCTTTGGTTTTGGTAAAACTTGAGGAATAGGATCTAATTGCAAGTCTTGCAATTTAGAAACACCAGAGTTCAAGCCTAAATCGTATTGAGTGTTACTGAAACCAACAATGTCTCTGACTTTTTGAACATGATCCAAGATAGTTTTACCGGTGTAAGGTTTTGGCTTCAACTCCAAAACAATAGATTTTTGATTGTCATTCAAAATTTCAGAGAATGAAGTGTCTTTGGCAAGAACTTTTTGTTGGTAAACAAGTTGAAAGCTGGTAATGTGGTGGGCGTTTGGAGAAACACCAACTTCTTCGTAGATCTGCTCAACAAAGTCTGTTTTCAAGACCTCAAACTTGAGATCTTTCAAATCTTTGTTCTTAAAGCTGACTGAAATGACTTCTGTTGGGCAATGTTAGTAACTTGTTGTTTCAAAATTCAGATCGGCATAATATAAATATGCTGCAAAAGCGGCGTACCAGCAACAGCTTCTGTGTTCTCTTGTTCGCTCATGGTGTGCTTTCAGCGGGTTCCAGCGAGGTATAAAGAGTTTGATTTCTTTATTTATTCAAACTTCAACAATATTTTGAATTGGATATTTGAATTTCTGTCCGACATAATTAAAAATTGAAAAAATGACTGCGAAAACCGATTTTTGGCCGTGTTAACAGATTTTTGAAGTTTTGCCAGACTGAAAGCGAGTTTTCTGCTGTTTTTTTCAACTTTAAACTTTGGCAGCTAGTGAATCATCTGCACCACTGTACTGCTGGCAGTTTCACCATCACAATGATCTTATTTATGCTGGAAAACTCGGTCAGCGACACTTCTCAAAGACAAAGACACAGGCCGGTCTCCACTGTCCAGAAAAAATAAAAGAACGTAATTTATTACATACACATAGATCTATATCACCCGGTCTTTAGTATTTACACACAAGTTACAAGTTACAAGTTACAACCCCAGGCTCTTGCGTACATCGTCCTTCACTTTCTTCTCAAACCCTGCTCGGTCGTCTCTCCAGAGCTTGCATGCATCGATGTTGGCTCCACTCTCAACATTTGGTTCACTTAACATACTCATCACACTCAACAAAATCTTCTCG
Organism: Starmera amethionina; assembly: GCA_030573755.1. Taxonomy (NCBI): domain Eukaryota; kingdom Fungi; phylum Ascomycota; class Saccharomycetes; order Phaffomycetales; family Phaffomycetaceae; genus Starmera; species Starmera amethionina. The sequence continues at coordinate 116,492 of JAJMDW010000005.1, forward strand.
ACATTCTGCACAGGTGACCATCTTTCCTCTGCTCTTTCATAGTGGTTTGGATCTTCCCCTGGTGGATGTAAAATAGATATACACACTTCCCCATTAGAGTAGATATTTGGATGTAAAATGGCTGGTGTGAAAACTAGCTTTGGTGGTGATAATGGATAGTCCGTTGGGAAAGTCAATGTAGCTGGGAAAACTCCATTCTCATAAGGTGTGTCTTTTGGCCCTTCAATCAAACAATCCCAGACAAAAAGATTACTGTAACACGGTTAGTATTCATGATAAGCTTCGTTCATCTCAGCAGTCATCTAACAAATGAATACTTGTAACTCAAAGCTCATATACGTAAACATTTTTTGTCAGATCCACTGTACCTTTTTCAAACTCATACTTACTCTTCACTGATTGGGCCTGCAACTATCCCTTCTGGTGCTTCCTTGATAAGCTGCTGATACTCTTTTAAAAGACGTTTTTGAGCTGTGCTGGTACGTGGAGGCATGATTTAATTTCTAATGTGTGCGTGGACTTGATGACAACTATCCAATTCTACTGATAACAATGCTAAAATAAATCAAAATATAACAGTATTTAACACTGGTGCTCCTTTTTTCTATTCTTGTCCTTCAGTAACTAGAATTTGGTAATTTATATCATTTTACTCAACTCGAGATTTTTTTCATACAATTATTAAAGCTTGAATTTTCAACATCAAACTGGTTTGAGCACTCTTCATGTAAATATTTATGTAGGAACAGTGTTTATTTAATGCTCTCAGAGTGCTTTTTCTTTATCATCTTCTGTGAATTACTTTCAAAGGTGTACCAAAAGTGATCTCCTTTAAATTATTGAGAGCTCATTGCCGCATTCAAATAAAATTTAAATATATGTACTACAATTTTCTTACCTTTTTCATATAATTAAAACTATACCTAGAATTGAGAAGTTTTATATTGTTGCAAGACTAAACGAATATATTAATTTAGTAAAATGCTAGAGAAATATTGCAACATTAACCAAACATTGTACTTGGGTAAAATAATTTTGCCTTTGTGTTTACTGATCTTTTCTAAAGAAAAAGAAAGTGGGTCCTCTGGTTTTTGATCTAGATACATTTATTAGACACAAAAACAAATTTGTTTGATACTTTATCATACTCAATAATTATAATTCTACTAGCTAACTGATTAAACTGTTGAAAATTTTGTTGAAGAAAACATTCTCAATTCTTATCAATAATTCACTCGTTTTATTTTTATTGATCTCAACATCCTTGAACATCTTGCTAAACTTCTAAGCTATCAACAACTAGCTAATTAATAACCTATTCGCCCAAAACAAAACAGAAATATGATTTTAATCCAAGGTGATAGAGTTGCTTGTGAACAATGTATCAGAGGTCATAGGGCTGCTGATTGTCAACATTTGCATAAAAGATTGTTCTCTATCAAAGGAAGAGGGAGACCTTCTGGAATGGATGAAAACGTCAGATTTGCAATTGATCCATTCCCAAATGTTTTATATGAAAGTCAAGAGCCGGTTGAAACTATCAATGGTAGAGCAAAACCTGGACAAACAAAACATTGTTATCATTTGAATCCTGAAGGAATTGAATTCAGTTATTATTCTGTTGAAGTCTCAAAAGGTTTTGTCGTTTGTGAGCTTATTCCTGACTATAAACCACATCATTCTTCAACTTTTGCTGTGAAACCACATGTTGGAAGACAGTTAACTGGAAATGTTACTCAAGGTTCAAGAAGACAAGTCACTAGACATTACAACCAAAATCCTCCAGTCAATCCTGATATTGCACATGAGAATCTAACAATTGCTAAAGAACTTGGCCCTAATGGAGCTGTTGCAGGTAATACAAGAGCCCGTGCTCCACGCAAAAAATCCAAACCACATACTTTTCAATTTACCAATGAAGTTCAACTACAACGTATTATTCCTTTCAATCCTTCACCTATTGGAAATGATGCTGAAAGTTTTAGTCCAAATACTTCTGACCAATTTGACTTAGTTAACGGTCATATTGATTCGGATCTTATGATTGCTGCACCACATCCAGCATTCTTCGAAGAGGATCCTTCCAAAACAGCTCAATTCATTGAATATATCAAAGAATGTCCTCAATATGAAAATTATCCATCAGATTTTTCTCAAGGTGGTTTCTATCAATCATTTATTGATCATCAAAATCAAAGTTATCAAACTGCAGACTTTTTTGGTTCAATTTTAATGGGACATGGTTTAGTTTCAAATGGTTTGTACAGTGAAAATGCTATGGAACACTTTTTGAATAATCAAAATGTTTATATTGACAATAGTGAACAAAAAGGATTTGTTACCCCAACCACTGTTGTGAATGAAAGTCTGTTTGAAGATTTGTTCAATGAATGTATTGCTATTCCAGATGATGATCATGAAGCTATCAAAAGCTCAAATATTGATCCAAATCTTTCAGGTGATGCTCTTGGTGATGTTCCGCCTGAATTGGAATTTGATACATCAGATTCAAGTCCAGCAGTTAACAAACCTTATCCATCCAATTCAGGAAACTTCAAT